>PVJA010006889.1:0-71124 GCA_004027025.1 Myocastor coypus | reverse complement strand
GCTGGTGACTAAGGCAGATGAGGACACAGTGTCATGTTCTATGAGCCACTTTTCCATGGGAGGACTCTGGATAGCAACATTCACTGTATTTTATTTTATTTTTATTTTTTCTTGTTTCAGAACCTTTGTTTGTTTGTTTATTTATTTTTATGGCCGGCTCAGCCTGCCCTCAGGGCAGGGCTGGCACAGCATGTGGTGCTGGGGATCGAACCACTGTCCCTGCAACCACCCAAGCTTTCCTAAGCAGGTGCTTTAGACCACTGAGCCACCCTGCTGGACCCCAGCATTCACTGTATTTTTGATCCCGTCTGGAAGAACTGATGTTTCCATCTCAGTCCCTCTCACACTGCTGGTCACAGTACCTGATACCTACAACTCAGAGGATGAGAAATATAATTTGGCTCATGATTACAGCTGGTTGAGTCCACGATGGATGCTCCTAGGTAAAAACATCTTGGTGGAGGAGCCTGGCAGAGGAGAGCTGCTCACCTCATGGTGAACCAGGGCAGAGAGAGAAGGGAAAGGGAGCAGGGGACAAGAATGCACCCTTCAGGCCACCCCCAGTGACCTCCTTCAGCCAGGTCCCGCCTCCTGCAGCACATTCAGCCCTGACCGCCCCCCCTCCATCACGGACCCACTGAGCAGCACAGCACCCATCATCTATAACCTTCTAAGGCTGCAGCTCTGAACACAGCAGTCTTTAGTGGACATCTAGGTCTACAACGTAACCTTGGCCAAGGAAACCACCTGTTCTGGATGGCACCAGCTAGAGCTGGCCATGTGCACTCAGGAAAATTGTCTGCAGGACAAGATGGCTGAACATCACACTCCTGCCTGAGTCCCCAGGGCCTGAGCTAAAACTTCGCAGTGGACAACCACACCCTGAAGCCCCAAGCCAGGACACCAGCTCCAGCCCCCCCCCCATAAAGCTCGGGCCCATGGTTAACAGCCAGGGCAGAGCTGCGTTGCCATGGCAATTGTACAAGGGTTCTAGGAAGCTTTTTGCTCCTTTTCAGCAGCAAGAAAGATAGCAGAGCCGGAAGTCACCTGAGAATGCCCTTTCTGTTGCCGCCACCTCTCCCTGACCCGACCAGTCTTTGCCGTCCTCACTCCCTGTCGCTGTTTTCTAAGGTCTCTGAGCCCCGGCCCTGTCCTGTCACCCTGCCCTGATGGCAGGGACAGCTCCCCATTACATGGCCCAGCTATGACCACATACTGTGGGCTGCAGGGGCCTGTGCCCTCTGTACAGAGTCATCTGCAGACGGAGACACACAGCAAGCTGGCTGGTAAAGAGCGAGCAGGTACAGTGACCCTGTGCCTCTAATCCTACCACTCTGGGAGGCTGAGGCAGGAGGACTACCATAAAAAACTCACAAAGAAGGGACATGGAGACAACCAAAGCAGCCACCCAGGGCAAGCTGTGGCATTAAATGACTTTTGCTAGAGGCCAAGGATTGGTCAGAGCTGTGAACAGTATGTCAGGAGGCTGGACTAGGCAGCCCTGAAATGTCCTCCTCTGGCTCCAGCAGTGAGTCCCCATGGATGCACCTTTTCCCAGCCACTGCCTAGCTGGAGCTGGACAGGGTGCAAATGGGCACACGGAGCTGCTGGGGTGGTTGGGTGGGGGTTAGGCTGTCTGGCACCTGTGTCAGACCACTGGGCTGAGCACAGCTTTTCTTTTTGTTTTTCCTTCTTGTGTTTGCAGTACGGGCCTGAGCCATGGCCTTGGTGCTAGCTATATCCCCAGACCTTCTGACTTTCTTACAATGGTTCTCGGCAAGTTGCTAAACTGCACAGGTTGGACTCAAACCTGCAGTCCTTGTGCCTCAGCCTCCCGAGGGTGCTGGGAGCACTCCGGTACACCAACAGCCAGCTCAGATCTTTTTTCTAAAAGGGAGCATTGTTTCTCTAGGTCAGGATGATAAAACTCCCATTTTAATAAGTTAACACCACAGCATTCAGATGACTTCTCCTTTCCCTACCAGATCTTGACTACAGCGAACCCTTACTTACCAACTCAATCTACTCACGAGGGCCAGTTATAACACAGGACGGCTGTAAATCAAGACTATGTTTCCCATAATAACAGAAATATCCACAATGTGTTCCAAACCTCCCCAAAGCACCCCTTAACCAACCTCTTCATGATAAAAAAAAAAAGCTGTGCAATGCACACAATTTACCAGAAATATCAGAATTTTTGCATGTATTCCTTTGATCCTGCCCTGCACTGAGGTACATCCTTAAGCTCTTTTTATTTTTAGATGGTATTGTGCTAAACTGCCCAGACTGGGCTAGAATGTGGAATCCTCCTGCCTCAGACCCTAGAGTACAGGGATTACAGGTGTGACCCCTCCACCCACTTCTCTAACATGAGACTGGAACCCAGGTGCAGCCCTCCATGCCAGCACCAGCTGCCAGTCCTCACCCTCTCCTTTGTACTCGGCCCACCACCACACGTTCCATTTTCTGCAGCGCATCTTGGAATCTTGGTTACCTGTATCCTAACCAGGAAACAGAAGCAAAAAGAAAATGGGAAAAAAGCCACAGTCACCAGGAGTGCATGCTAAGGGAGCAGGGTCAGGAGACTGGCTGGATGCTGATAGTTGCTTGGCTTTATTTGCAGTGCTGGGAACGGAGACCCTCAGTGAAGCAGCTAGTGTCCTCCCTGACCCCTATGGCTGCCAGGTGCGGAGGGCAGCATGGAAAGTCCTCAGAGCTTGGTGAGTCCCCCGTGTGGCCAGCAGGAGCGACCCTGCCTCAGCCTCATGGCCAGCCGCAAAGAGCTGTGCAGCCAGCTGCTCCGTATCCCAGTGCTCCTTCGCTGCCAGCAGGTGATGAACCAGGTACGGGTAGAAGGGGGTGGGGACGCAGGGTACCAGCAGCCCAGTGTCCAGAAGCAGGGACAGCAGCTCAGGATCGCAGCTGGAGTCATCCACCTGCAAGACACAGAAGGGCAGCTGTGAGCAGCACCTGCACACTAACCCAGGATAGCCAGAACTCTTGAGGAACCTCCCAGAGGGCATGAGACACCACGCCCAGGGCTTCTTGCCAGTGTAAGGAGACATCTCCACATAAGAACCTGCCTGAGTCACTATGGGAGGGAGCAGGGGCCCCTCAGCTCTGCAGCACTGGGCAGGAAGCCGGGGAGCTCACTGTGTTTGGTCAGTCTGGACCCTGAAACTTGTTGCTGACACCTGTATCCAACACCTCAGGGCTCTGGCTCTTTAACCCTCATTCTTTCTGCAGTGCAGATCCACAGGGAACAAAATCTCCCCTGAACAAGAGAACTACTCTGCTGAGAAAGAAGGCATCCTGCAGCCAATGGCCAAGCAAGGTGACTGCAGAGGCCACGGGTAGTCCCTGCTGAAGCCTCCAGAACGTGGTGCCAGCCGGACTCTGACATGGTGTCTGAGGTGCTTGGGCTTGTGTAGTCCTGGGCTGCCTCTGTCTAGTGTGGTTCCCACAGCCCTGTGCAGTTCACGCACTGCTTGTGTTCTACAAAGAACCATGCCCACACCGCTCAGTAGCAGGGGCTCTTGCGTACACCTGGTGCTGTGAGGCAGCTCACAGCAGCTTCTGCCACCTTGATCACAGCAACCTCGGAGCCACTGCCACCACCGCCTTACCCAGACTGCCAGCTTGCCACCGTGCCCACTGAATATATGTGGTGTAGGCCCTGGACGGGTAGAGAGCTGACTGAGGTTATGGCTGCTATGCAGGGGCTAAGAACAGGAGACAAGAACAGGGGCCCTGCATCTGCTATGATTTGCTGCATGAGGTTTCTTGATTTAAACTCGCAGAAACCATCTCACAATTTGCCCTGCATTGGCTTGCAGCTCTGTGGCAAGCAGGCAGCAAATCCAGAGGCCCGGCTGGTCAAGTCCCCTCCATCACAACCCACACTGAGCACAGGTAGGAGGAGGAGACAGGCTCTGCGGACAAAGACTTCCCAGACCAGCTCTTAAGAGGACAGCTGGTGACCTTGTGAGGATAGTGGCTTGGCCCACGGTCCTGTCCTGAAGACAGGAGACGTAGCGTGCAGGAGACAAGGCCTTGAGGACTGCAGCACATCGAGCCGGCACATGGGCCTCACACACAGTGCGGCACCTGTCGCTTTGGGGCCGGAGCTTCTTCTAGTGTTGACCGTCAGACTGGGAATAAGCACAACTCTGCAGGTGGAGGAGAACATCTGTTCCCACAAAGTGCTCCTGTCTCACAAGCCATTACAATGTTACCTGCCTAATTCCTCTCTCAACAACAGGTAATGAACCTTCTCTGAGTTAAATCTTTGATTTTATGGATCTGCACCAAGCTAAGAGTAATTACAATAACCAGGAAAGCAGTCACGGAAATTACTTTAAAGGAAGCACTGGCTGTGATTTCAAGGTTTACCTTAGGACTGCTATTTGCCTTATCTTTTAGACACAACTACTTAATTGAATTATTAAAATATGAGCCACAGTGGCTAGTGCATTCTTGGGAGGAGAAGGCCTGCAGGTGATGTATTGGATTCTGAGTTCTTGGGACAGGATGGTCAGATTTTTTTTTTTTTTTTTGGCAAAGTCCAAGTCCCATTTCAGACACATCTCCTGAGACCAGACTTAGGCACCCTGTTTACAATCCAACAGCAAAGCAACAGAGGCGGTGAGGACTGGACTCAGCTGGCTCTGCGATGGCCACCCACCTGGACTAGGGCCCTAAACCAGGCCAGGCCCAGTGTGGCCTCTCCTCTGAGCACACAGGCAACAGGGTGCTTCCTTCTTCTTCCCTCACCCCAGGGGTCCCCTTGAGACCCACTCACTACACAGGCAGAGGAGAGTCCACTCTTCCACCTGGAGGGTCCCCAGACCCTGATCACACTCGGCTGAGCAGCACTGCAGCACCTGCCCTCCACAAGGAGCCCAGGCAAGCAGACCGCTCTACAGCAGCAACTCCAGGGGCCTGGCAGGATGGCTCAGTGGTCTAAAGTACCTGCAGGCGGCTGCAGGGACCACGGTTTGATCCCCACCACCACATGCTGCGCCAGCCCTGCCCTCAGGGCAGGCTGAGCCAGCCATATAAATAAATAAATAAACAAACATACAGCAGCAACTCCAGAAAACTGCTTTGGACTTCACATTCAGATTCTCAGCACTCAAACAAAGCCAGTTCACAGGTGAGGCTTGTGTCTGCAAAGCCAGTAAGGATGCACTGCTTGCATAAACAGCTACTGTGCTTGGTCACTGACAGTTACCGTGCCTGTTTTTTGAGAGGATCGCACTATGTAGAATGACGACTTTCACCTGTATGGCTCTCCCTGAAAAAGAGCCATCATCTACATTTTGTGCAAACCCAGTCCTATTTTCATGCATTAATCTTGCCTTCATCTCCTCAGTTGACTTTAAGCAGTGCCACTGGGTCTAGACAATGTGCCAATGTGTGGTCTTTGAAGGAATAGGGCAGTGTTGTCCTGCCTGCAGCTCCCCAGAAGCATGTATGAGCGAGGCCATGTAGCCACACTGCGCCTTGAGGTAAGAGGCTATCACTTCTCAGGGCACAGAAGATTTACACATCAGAGCTGAAGCACTGACCCAGGGACGTTAGATACTACCCTGGGTTGTGTCGTGCAGCTGACCCCTGCATCTCTCTCTGAGTACTGCAGAGGTGATCTTAGGCCTCCTACCGAGCCCTCAGCACTATGTACTTCCCACCACTCTCACAGTCTCTCACCCACCAGCTACTCCCTGGTCATGAAGTAGTAAAACTTGGGTCTGTGGCTGGATCAAGCCCTCTGATCCAGCAGCCAACATTCTAGCTGCCTCCCCTTGTACCCCACAACTATAAGTATGCCTTAGTGTTATTTTTGTCATGCATTTAACCAGAAGTAGTATACTGAAATTAATAAAAGTCCAATAATGCTGCCAGGGAGTTACAAATGCAGGTTTTTCTGAACTACGATGAAGTCTAGAAGAGCCTCCTACAGTGCAACAGATTGGCCTCAAACTCACAGAGATTCTCCTGCCTCAGCCTCCCTTCCGAGGGCTGGGATGACAGGCATGCACCACCACTGTGGGCAAAGCTGTAGTTCTGAGAAGAGCAGAGCCCATCCACTACCTGGAAGCAAGCACATTCACCAATGCCTACCTGCTTGACGGCAGCGACCTGCTCCAGCGCCAGGGAATGCATCTCAGGCTCTGGGCACTCCAGCAGCAGCTTTAGGGATGGCAACAGCAGTCCCTGGTCACGCAGCAGCAGACACAGCTCTTTCATGCCCTGAAAGACACAGCAGGGTGAGCAGGCAGTGCCTTGATGCTGCCTGCCCTGGCTGTGCTGCCTGTGTAATGCATACTCACAACCACACTGTGCTCACGTCAGGCCGTGAAGAGCACACGGCTTAGAATTCACTTGCCTAGATGCCTGAGCCCTGGCCTCCGAAAGGTGGCCAAAGTTCTATACTGCCTTTCTGTTTTGCCTGCATAGGTGTGTGTGGGAATCAGTGCTAACAGACACATCCCCAGCAGGCCGGAGGACAAGTAACCAAACTGTTAGCACTGTGAGTGTCCGGGGCTGGTGGCTGGCAACTGTCACACATGGAAACGGAGGAAAGCACCAGACAACGGATCCCCAAGATGTTTACATGTTGGTGTCAGGTGCACATCTGAGACCTTCCTCTGCCACAGAATCTGTCTGTGGCATGGACCAGTAAAAATACCTGACTCTCTAGAGGGCTACTGCAACTTTATTCACTGTTTTTTTATAACTGAGACAAAATCTGTTGTTCAGATCAGGCTTTTTTTAAAAGGTAACAAATGACAGTCCTTTGTAGCAAAAGTAAAAAAAAAAAAAAAAATAGAGTGCATGTTACAAATGTATCAAAAAATAAAAGATTTGCATAGCTGGACTGGCCACCTGGGGCACCAGACCTTGGTGGGAATGCAGAGGACACAGCACCGGGTCCAGGACCAGACAGCAGGCCTGGCGAGGCAGGACAGGGGCTCTTGGCTGTCACGGGGCTTGGTTTGCTCCTGTGCTATTCTACCAGCAGCAGAAGAATAAACAATCCAAACGCACACCATCTCCAATAATCTCTTCACGTTATAATAAAGCAAAGATAAAACAGGACACGGACAGTGGCCCACTGAGGGCTTGGGATGGTGCGCTCACTGCAGTGGCCCACCTTGCTATCCTCGCTTCCCCCAGCTCAGCTGACCTGGCGCCACCCTTTCAGGGATCGGAGCGGTGAGATCAGCTCTGGGTGCATCCATCTGTAGAGTGCTACTCCCCGACAGGGACTGAGAGGCAGGCTCGTTCTTTATGGGAAAGAAAACCTGCCACAAGCACCTGGAAGGACAAAATGGGCTCACAAGCATGGCTCTGGCCTGGCTGCTACATCTGACTTGCTTCTTGCGACTTCTCCTCTTCCTCCTCCTCTTTCTCTTCCTCTTCCTTATGTTCTCTGCTTCCTCCTCATCTAGCTTTTTCTTTTCTTCGTTTTTGTGGTACTGAAGATTAAACTCAAGGCCTTGGCACGCACGCACCCCAGCTTTTTACTTTATAAGATCTTCCTAAGTCACTCGGTTGCCCAAGCTGGCCTAAAACTTGGAATCTCTTGCCTTGACTTCTAAGATTACAGGCATTGCTAGCACACCAGCCTCCTCTGGGGTCCCACAGTGGCACTGCAGAGACCTGTGTGCTCACAGAAGCACCTGCACCAGCTCCACGCACCACAGCAGGCTCAGCCACACCTGCCAGGCACCTGTGGAACTGCTATCTTTATTTTTTATTTATTATTATTTTTTTAAATTTTCAGTCCTAGGACTGGAGCTCAGTGTCCTCTGTGTTAGGCAAGACCTTGAGCACCCAGCCCTAAGTGCATGTTTAATTTTAGCCAGTGTCACCTATATGGGCTCCCTCACCTTCTCTGAAGTAGATTCATCACTACCTGTTCTCTAAGACAAGGCATAAAGGAGCACAGGGCACCCCACACAGAGCTGCTCTTGAGGAAAAGATGCTGCCGCTACTCTGAACCCCATGCTTTGTCAGAACAAACAGAACCTAAAGTACGTGCACACAATTCCCTCTCAGAGCCTTCACGTCTGCTCACTCGTTTCCACTACCCATGGTCCATAATGCATATTTTTCTGCAAGGTGTGATCTTTAAACTCAGCTTAGCACTGGGTGTCCTTGAGTCCCTTGAGAGGTGTCAAGGAAAGGCTTTGTGCCCCACAGAGGCTTGAAGGACCAGAAGAGCTGGGCAGGCCCAGGACGTTAACTCCCCTGCTGCACAGCTCTGCCGGAAGCAGCCCATAGACGTCCTCATGTGCCCTTCCTTTGCTGTCCATTACCTGGTGGGCCTTAACTGGCCTTGGCTTGAGCTGGGTGCCCTCATGCAGCCCTATGTGGCAAAGACTGCTGCCCGGCCAGCCCCGACAGCCCTGGCCCACTCACCTCGGTGGGCAGCGCCTGCTTGGTATGGACCAGTGAGCGGCACATCCTCAGGACTTCATTGCCCACAGCCTCCTTGTTCTGAGAAGAGCAACACGTCAGCATTGCGGTTGCCAGTCTCAGCCACGGGCTCCTGGTCACACCGGCCCTGATGGGAAGGCACAGGGTTAGTGTTCTTGTCCCTGCCTTTGGAGCAGAAAAGGCTCCACCCTGTGCGCAAACACTGCCAGGCATTTCGCATTCTTAGGGCTCCCTGGGTGCTCTCTCTGGGCTGCACCACTGTGCAGGGGCCAGGAAGCAGCCCCATGCTGGGTAGACCAGGTGACTCAGCCTCTGATTCTTGGGACTCTGCCAAGCGGGTTTAATACCAGACACATCTTGGTTTTTACTACACAAATCCTGGCTCTGAGCTGGGTGTGATGGTACCTGCCTAGAATCTCAGCACTTTGGGAGGCTGAGGAAGCAGGATTGCAAGTTTGAGCCCAGCCTGGGCAATTTAGAGGCTAAAAAAGTGGCAAAGGTTTGGCTTAAGAGAAAAGGAAACCACATGCGAAGTTCCCCAAGGTCTGCAGGGAGAAGGAAACCTCTTTCTGAAATTTTGAGGAAGAGAAACAAATCAATGCTAATTCATTTTGTTTTTGTCTTTTAAAGGAAAAGTCTTCTTGAGCTCAAGGCCAGCCTCAACTGCATAGCGAGACCCTGTCTCAAAAAGACCAAAAAAAAAAAAGGAAAAGTCTTCTTACATGTTGCCCAGGCTGGTCCTAAGTGACCCTCAAACTTTGGCCTCCCTGGGAGCAGGGACCACAGGCACATACCACTAGGTGCCTTATGCCAGGCCAATGAGGCTTCCTTTTCATTCTTTCATTCATTCATTCATTCATTCATTCATTTATTTATTTATTTATTTATTTATTTACACTACAATGGCTTTGAACTCACCATATGGCTTAGACTGGCCTTGTATGTGCGATCTTCCTGCCTTAGCCTCCTAAAGCCTGAGCTGACAGCCCCTCAGCCCCCACTGTCTGTTTATTCTGGCTTTCTGTCTCTGTGATGAGGGTGAGGCCCAGGCTCACACAGCACTTGCTGTTGCACCCCAAGTGCAGCCCCCACTGTGAGGCCAGTGCACTCACAAGGAGGAACACAGGGCTCCGTGCTCCTGAGCTCTCATCAGTTAAGCCGGGCCAATGCTTCCTCCCTGGCTTCCTGAAGACACTACGTTCTCAGAAGTGAGGTCCCCACCAATGCCCTCAATTCCTTCTCCTTTAATGCTCACGAGTGCTCGCTCTGTAGAGGGGGCCAGGCCTGCAAGAGCAGGGCTAGGTGCTGGAACTCGGCCTCTGAGCGGCTGTGGTCCAGGAGCTCCGTGAACAGGGCAGAGCGCTGCTCCCCGCTCTGGACGTCGGTGACAGCCACCTGAGGGAAGAACGCACACCAAGATGAAGAGGCCCCATGGGTTCAGGAAGAACCCATGCATGACCACTGATTAAACGTCCTTCTGAAAGTGCTCACCGTGCGCTGAGGGGAAGTGCAGTAACATAAGCAAAGTAAAAAGCAGCTGTTCTAGTGTGGATGTTGTTTGTCACACACAGGTTTGAGTCTGGGTGTGCGACCCTTCATGGCATGTAGACAAGGGAAAAGCATCCGTGGGCAGTGTCTGGGGCTCTGCAGTTGCCAGGTGCCCTGGGATGGACCATGTGACCTCAGTTTCCCCACTGGCCTGCGAGGCCCATGACCCCCCCAGAGCAGACACAACTGAGAGGGCCTCACCAGAGCTGGACCAGCACCAGCACTGCACCCCGAGCCTCCAAAGGCACAAACCTCTTGTTATACAGTAAGCTTCTCAGGTATCTCGCTATACTCAAAAAATGCAGGTACACACACACACTTTCAAAAGATCCAGGTCTACATTGATAGCAGTACAATTCAAGAGGCAGCTGGAATGGCTATTAACAGGCCCATGGATAAAGACAGTGTGGTGTTTACACACCAGAGTGGTGTGCCATAAAGGGATAAACTGGGGTCATTCCTAAGAAAAGGGACGCACCTCAAGACCTTAAGTAAAATAAATCAGAGAAGCAAGATCAACTATCACATAGTTGGTCTTATATGAGACATGCCAAGTATAAGTTAAAAGCAAAATAAAGATAAACGGAAATGCACCTTTCTCAACTGGGAAGGGGCAAAGAGATGGAGAAGGGATGGGGCAGAAGGGATGGAAAAGGCGTCGTGCTGCGTGATGTGTGCGCACCAGCTGCACAGAGAAGTGCACGTGCTGTGCACTGCACACATGGGTGAGGAAACACCTCTAAAACCTTAAAGATCTAGTTCTAACTCAATTTCAAACAAGTATATTAAAAGGGTTACAATTACCAAACTACAGAAAGGCTTTTAAAACTTTCTTTACCAAAATAAAGTCAAATTTAAAAATCCGACTCCCACATAATTGGCTTAATAGTATTTCACACGTCATGTTAAAATACGGAATTGTTTTATTTGAAATTGGAGCATCTTACCATACTCCACATCATGTGAGCTTTTAGAAGTTGGAATTTAAATTTAGTTTCTAATTTTCATTAGAAAACTGCTAGCTAGTTGTTAAGATTTGTGTCTAGCTCTTCCCCTCAAGGTCTCATGTACTCATGGAGCAGGCTTCTAGAGTTTGTGATTTTTTTTTTTTTTTTTTACTTTTAAAAAGAAGTAACAATGAGACAGTTTCAAAACATGTTCGTAGACAACCACAATAATTAATGCAATGCATATTGTCTTCACAGTAGTTACTAAGAGTACAAGATGCAGACATGATAATTTTTCTAATCACTATTGGTACAAAAGATTTTTCTTATTGAACTAAGAGAATAGTTGTATACATAGTCCAATAGTCCATAATCATAGTGGGCTACTGGCAAAGCTGGCATTGTCCGAAGCTGTTGATTTAAGCCTTTCACAGCTCAACATACTAATCTAGCTTTACTTTTTATCCCTTGTGGTTAAATTTTTCTCCTGGGTGGTTAAGGGCATGCTAAAGCAAGACCTGTATAACAAAATATGTAACTTTTGTATCTCATGAGGTCAGTCAAATCCCCTCAGGATTTACCTTGAAACCATGTACAGCACTTTATAGAACTGTTGTCAGTGTCAGCCATCTGGATAGTCACAGCCAGTGCTTGACCAGTTTGCTCTCCGTGAAAGCCTGAGAGAATGTTTTCTCTCTAGGTGACTCTCCTTAGGCACAGTATACATCATTGATCCCTTTCCTCTCTGGTCCCATATTCTCCTTGATCACAAAATTTGGAACACCACTGAGTTATAGGATGTTACAGTGCAGGTTCCCTTATGATCTGAGTCCTCAATGACCTTGAAGGGTGAGGGCCAAAATATTGGCTATCCTTGTAGCTCTTTTTTTCTCTAATTTTTAAGTTGTTAACCCTCCAGAAGAGAAGCTTAGGGATACTATTACTCTATAACATAGGTACTTGAGCTTAACATCACTGTCTTTCTGAAAACCAAACGTCTTACACTTAATTTGGAGAGAGTACAGCAATAATTGAAATTACATTAAAAGCAGCATCCACCTAAAAGACCAGAATGACAGGCACTCCAAGCATAGTTTTAGTGTTACACATTGCTATCCTCAGTGTCTAAAACCTGTTGGAGGTTCCTAGGACCCCTAATTCATCCTGTGTATGTACATGCATGGCTTTGCCCCTGCCATACTTCCTTATCTTTTCTGCTTGCAGTCTCTTCATTGTTTGATCCTTAAGTCCTTTATTTCCATTCAGCTGTGTTATGTCTCTATTTTTATTTCTTCTTTTAAGTGCTTACACTAGGGAGACTATATGATATTTACACATACAGGTCTGGTTTATTTCACTTATGAGTATATGTTCAAGATACATCCACTTATATATGAACTCTTTTAGTTTCTCCTTCTTTACAGCTGAGTAATATTCCATTGTATAAAAATACCACATCTTTTTCAACCATTCTTCAAATGATGGGCATGTGGTTGTTTCCAAGATTTGGCTATCACAAATTGTGCTGCTGTCAACATAGGTGCACAGATATCACTATCATTATGATGTTTTCAGTTCTTCTGTTAAAAATTCCCAGTGGGGGGTTAGCTAGATTGAATGGGATTTCCAGTTCTAGTTTTTTAAGGAGTCTCCACACCGCTTTCCATAATGGTTGCACCAGTCTGAATTCTCACCAGCAGGGGAGAAGGGTTCCTTTTTCCCCATAGCCTCTCCAACATTTGTTGATGGTTGATTTCTTTATGATAGTCATTCTTTCTGGAGTGAGATGGTATCTAAGTGTTGTTTTAATTTGCATTTCATGATGACTAGCAATGTGAAGCATTTCTTTGTGTATTTATACGCTTGTTATATTTCTTCCTCTGAGAAGTGTGTGTTTATCTTGGATGCCCGTTTCTGGATTGGGTCTTTTTTGGAGTCCTAATGTTTTTTAGTTCTTTATAAATTATACATAGAAGACCTTTGCCTGAATACTTACTATTTAAAATTTTTTCAAAATTTGCTCACAGATGTAAGGAGGGGAGAGAGGCTGGATATCTGCTGCAGCCTCTGCTCCTCCCTTTGCTCTTTGCGGCTGCCTTCAATAGCTGCCCTCTGCTACATGTTGCTCTGCCTTGGAGCCAGCTGGATATGGACTGAAACCTCCACCAACTAGGAGCTAAGTAGGTCTTTCCTTCCTTATTTTTGGGTGTTGGGAATTCTGTCCCAACAACACGGAAAAAGTAACTAAGACACTAGCCTACAATGTTGCCTAGACATTTTTCCTAATTGGAAATTGGAGATTTCACTAAAGTGCATGTGTCAGATGATGGTTTTGCTATAACTCAAAATAAAATATCTTCCCTCATGTTTCCATTTCTAGCAAGCAGAAGCCACGTACAGAATAGTCATTTTTGCTCTCTGTGCAGCAAATGATTTTCCTCTGTGCTGCGATCCTAAGAACAACTGCACTTCTGGCACCCCTCCATATTTTACATCAGAAAGTAGTGCTTATTGTGAAGGCAAACCAGTCTGCTCCTCCTCGCTATAGCCTCTCCTGACAGTCTTGGTATCCGTACATAGACACTTGCTTCAAGGCAAGTACTAACTAATCCATGGATACGAATACTTACAGGTCACCATGGCAGGGTCAGGGGAACAGTGTGACTGCGGCTGTGCTAACCACCCTGCACCAGCGCCTGCCTCCAAATGTCTAATTTACAGCCATCCTGGTGCTGGTCCTCAGAAGCCACTCCACAAACAGTGTGGAGTCACTGGTTACTCTAGTCACAAGGTGATCACCATCTATCTGGCCCCAAGGAGCTGCAGCTCTGCCTACTTCAGAGTGAGGAGGAGGAGGGCCCACAGTGCTGGGTTGTACCTTGCGGTGACCTCACTTACACAGAGGAAATGGCGCAGTGTTCATGTGCCAGAGTTCAAAAGTGGCAATGGCACAAGATGGCAGCTGGCTTGGCATATTCTGACACCTAACCCTTCAGGCACAAATGTCACGGGTGAAGGCTCTGTGTCCCAGTGGCGGCCACCGGTGGGAGGGCCCATGTGGACTGGGGTCAGTGCTTCAGCCGTGACATCCCACCTACCCTCAGCACAACTGCACCTGTTTCCTCTGTCCATATGGCACGGAGGCTGCTAGGCTCTGCCAACTTTGCCAGCTCAGAGGTGATGCTGGGATTTGAGTCCAGGGCTATGCAGCCATGTGCTCACTCCCTTGATGACAGCAGTCTCAGCTGCCACACACATGGGGCCCGTAGCTAAAGTCTCTGCAGAATATTCCCACCTCTGATGACAGCAGCTCATCAGGCAACACAGGCTGAGCAGCAGTGACACAGCCACTCTGTGCTGAGACCATGACCGATCTGGGAGGCAGAAGGCACCACTCCAACTCTGTTTTCTCAAATCCACTCATGCTTGGTCCCACAAAGCCTTGGAGAAGAAGGGACTCGGAATGCACTGCATGGATCCAGCACCATCCAGGTGGCAGTACTGAGTCTATTTCCCTGGAAACCTTAAAGAAATGCAGCCCAGGCCCAGGAGCAGAGGCCCTGGGCCTGGACCGCGCCAGGCTGATGCTCCAGTGCTGCCACACTCCAAGGGTGTCACAGTAACAGGCAGCGACTGCACTGACACAAGAGGAGGATGTGCAGGAGTGGACGTGGGCACACACACCTCAGGGCGCTCCTCTGTAGCCCACGTAGGACTGAGGGCAGAGCTCAATGGAAAGAACTCCAGTCAGTCAGCATCTTCTAGAGTCTGCAGGTCCAGTGAGTACAGAGGCTCAGGGACGACAGGGACCAAGTTTCTCACTCAAGTCTGGACACACAGGCTTGGGCCTCACCTCCTTAGGAGCCGACCAGCTGGCCACAAGTCATTGCCAGCAAAGCCCAGCAGATGAGCACAGCCCTGTGCATGGAAAGGCCCAGGCCCTCTATGGGGGTCTCTAGCACCCCCACCTGCATGCAGGGCCATGGCAGCCGGCTTGCCTCATCAGTGCAATGACGTGCATCTAGCTCAGGAGTCGGCCTTGCCATGTGAGGGTGACCTGGGCAAGGTTTCAAAGATTATTCATCTATTCAACAATTTCTTATCAACTGTCCCTGAGATCTGTTTTCAGGGAATTTATATTCCAATGGAAGAAAAAAGATAACATATAATAAAGAGACAGGAGCATAGGTAACAGTAAATTAGCAGATAGAAGGAAGTAACCCATAGAGAATTAAAATAGTAATAAAATAGATTTTGAATGATTTAAGCTGTCATTTTGGGTAAGGTGACATTTAAACAAAAATCTAAGGAAGTAACTTATCCTTTCTAGACATCCATTTCCTTTCCTACAAAACACAGCTAACAAAGTAAAGGGTGTTTTCTTTTGAATTTGAGACAAAGACTCACTATGTAGCCCAGCAACCCTGCCTCAGCTTTCTGAGAACTGGGATTAGAGGGCTGAGCCACCAAACCTGGCAGAACTGGGGGACCTTCGGAAGTCTCTTCTCTTCCAGGACTGAGGGACTTCACAGAGTTACGGTCAGAGGTGGATCATGTGTATGTACCCACACATTCTTAACATTAAACATTCTTCTGTCTTTACACAAATCATCATGCCCATGGGTTCTAGGTAAGAGTAAATTATTTCTAAGGAACTAAATGCCACCGTGCAAACTGAACGTTTCCTACTCTCCCCAAGGTCTGACTGGCTGAGGCACGTACTTTGTCAGTGTTTTGGCAAACACATCAAGCAGCTGTCCAACCAGAGATTTCCGAGCAAAGCAGTGAGCCACACAGTTCCACCTGAGGTGTAGGACTGTCTTCCTTTCCCTTCCAGACCCAGGGGAACCCTAAAGGTGAGACTCTAAGCCATGAGTTTCCTTTCACAGAAGACTGGGGTCCAGAGTGGAGTACCGACATGCACGAGTTTTCAATGGAACTTCAGCCCATATTCTTTTTTTTTTTTTTTTTTTTTTTTTTTTTTTTTTTTTGTCTTTTTGAGACAGGGTCTCGCTATGCAGTTGAGGCTGGTCTTGAGCTCACTTTTGTAGCCCAGGCTGGTCTCGAACTCGCACCAATCCTCCTGCCTCAGCCTCCCAAGTGCTGGGATTACAGGCGTGAGCCACCACGCCCGGCATTCAGCCCATATTCTTTATGCACCAGTTAACCAGAAAATTATGAAGGGTGAACAGCCCAGACAAGCCACGCCAGAGGGTGAGAATAGCAGCCTCTATCCCTGTCTGCTGGCCCCACCCTCGAGCCCGCCCCAATGCAGCCTGGTGTTCAGCCCAGTGCTGGGAAATTTTCAGGATGGGAATGACAGTCTCTTACTTTTGAAAAATGAGGGCGTCTGGATTTTTAATTCTGCTAACCAACCTCGGGAACATGGGAGCCTGCTGCCTCTCTGCGAAGCTTGTGAATTCTGCAGTAGCTGGCTGGCAGCCCAGCCTGGGGTGATCTGCCATACACGTCGGCAGCACTGGGAGGATAATTAAATACGAAGTCCTAAGAGGATCTCCTGCCAGGGGAAAGCAGCAGGCCCACACTTCACACTTCTCATGACTAAACATTACAGTATCATTATCTGTTCCCATCTCTGGATGGCAGGAACCTGTCTGGCCCCGAATATTACCAAGGTCTATAACTAAAGAGGCAGCAGGAGAAGGTTCCAAAAGAGACCAGGGGCAGCTCTGTGGGCTCCTGGCACTGGGCAGAGGGTGATGTACTGGGAGGAGACCCTCTGCCTCCCTCGCTCAAGGTCCCCATCCTCAAGACAAAGCCACCACCGCTGTCCACACTTTCCTCAGGACCCTGCAGCCGTGGCAGCAGTAGAGATGCAGACACACCAACCTCCAGCACTCTGATCTCTGCACTGATTAGAGATATGTTTTAGAAAATAATAATCTAAGATGTCCACTGATCTACGGGTGGCTGTGACATCCGAGGAGTTGCTGGTGCCTACATTCTGAAACCTCAGTTTTCCTGCACTCATTTTCCAAAGAACAAGGAGTTAGCTGAATTTTAAGATCAGTTCCCATGTCCTCCAAAGGAGATTTGAATTAGCATTGCCAGGCAGACAGGGAATGCATAATTTCTAAAGGAGAAAGGGAGACATTTGCACATCTATTTCTTACAGAAGATCAGAGATGACACCAGCATGGACGCATTCTGATTTCTGCCCAGCGAATGCTGAAGAGACCTGCTTTCCTCAGCTGCCACACAGTCACAATCATTGCTGTCATGTGAGGGGAGGGCAAGGGAGAGGAATACAAAGGATGAGGGTTTGAGGTCACTTTTCTGAGTCTGAAGCCCCTGCAAGACAGAGACTTTCTAGAGTCTGAGAATGAAAACATGGGTGAAATGAGGAGCATGGGGAGTAGGAGGCCTCAGCACGGACCTGACGGGAGGAAGACGGGCTGCACCCACAACACGGCCAAGCTGGCCAGAAAGGGCCCGAGAAAGGGAGCTTGGCAGGACCGGCTCAGTTGCCTTAAGTCCAGTTTTCGGTAAAAGTGAAGCTATGATAAAACTACAACCTCAGAGATATTCAAAAACCACTGAGATTGGGGATGGGAAGATAGCTGAGCAGCACAGTGCCTGCCTGCCAAGCATGAGGTCCTGAGTTTGATTCCCAGGACAAAAAACAGAGAGACCACTGAGATCACAGAAAACTAACAACTCATTCTACAAGCAATTCGACATGAAAAGAGCTTAAGACAAGTAACAGTGGGGATGCTTCCTTGTGAACAGCTTGGGCCCAGGGGCTGAGTGTGGGTTCCAGAGCTTCAGTGCACTAGGTCAGACTTTTCTGGGCTCCCACTGGCTCCCCACATTTTCAGTCCACAGAGCTACATAACACAATGTGAGATACCAGCCTTGTGGTCCCAGCTGGTTCCAGTGATCAGTGAAGAAGAAACTGAGTGATGTGAGCATTTGAACAAAAAGTCTATTAAGAAGGCTCCCAGGGCAGCAGGGCTCGCCTGCTTCAGGATGAGTCAGGACCAGGAGCTCCAAAGTGGGGGGAGTGAAAGCCCCCCTGCAGTCAGGGACACTCTGCCAGCCCCTGCACTTGCTGCAAACACACACACACACACACCCTCCCCTTAGTGTGTGCTTTACACTGCAGCCTGTGGCACCTGTGTTCTCAGGCTGCTCTGTAGCAGGGCTGAGTGACCTCCCAAGCCTGAATGTAAAGCCTAGTATATTTTAGATGACAGTAGCTCTTTCATTGGAACTCATCTCTGCAATCTTGCAAGAGTAAACAATTGTTGATAGATCTATCCTTAGACTCAGTCTCCATAGCTATAAAGAATAAACAATAGTATCTACCTTTTTTTTCATAAAAGGAAATGTGAAAACAGCAGATGACTATGGGTGCTGAAGCACTGGACCCAACTCTTGCAGCCTATCAGTCTTAGCCACTTTTCTCATCGCTGAGAGAAAACAACCAGCACCTACAAGTTGAAGGTCAGCTCACGCTGTGCAAAGGTTTTAGTCCACAGTCAGCTGGCTCGAAGGTAGGGTGGCACAGCAGAGGGCCATCACAGAGGAGAAACAGTGCACAGCAGGGCAGGCAGGAGACAGCAAGCAGCCAGCCTTTCCCATTCATCCCACCTAGGCTACAAGCCTACTGGTTGGTGCCACCATACCCCAGGGGGGGGGCTTCCATTTTCCATACCCAAAATCATGCTAAGGCAATCAGTGTACTAATTTAGGGATTACACACCCTTATCCCATGTTCGCACACCCCAGACCCAGCCACTTCTGAAAAGCCCCCAATGAGTGTGAGAGGCTTGGGGGATATCTAGACACAGCCACAGCACTATCCTTGGGGGTGCGCCTGTTTGCAATGTGAGCCAAATTTCAAGAACCACAGCCTTTCCTTGAGGACTAGGCACCCCATTTCCTCCAGTGACATGTATTTAAGCCCTGCACACAGGCAAGGGGACTCAGTGGGGCCAAGAAGCAGGCCCATTCTCCTGCTTCTGAGCTGCGTGAGAGTAGATAACTAAAGCTACCATATACAGAAAGCACAGGTGGGTGATTGAGGAGGACAGAGGGCAGCACAGAGAAGATGTGACATTGCACTGCTCACAGCACCAGGAAGAAGGCAAGCCCTTCTTGCCCTGCACAGGATGAAACTGGTCACCACAGGTAAGGGGTTTTTTGATCAGTTCTAGTTACTATGAAGACAAAAGTCATAAATGTGTGTGGTGCATGAGACATGATTAGTACACATTTGTGTGATCAAACATACAAAGCAAACTTTACTGCATCTACTCAGTTACTAACCTCCAACCAGTGCTGACCTCTAACTACTGGTAGCAGGGAAACTTTCCGGTGTTTTGTCCGTTTGGCCATACTTGGCATCGAACCTGACCACCACATGCCCAGGCTGGACGTGATCCTGCGATCCCTCTACCTCAGCCTCCCAAACCACTGGAATGACAGGTGTGTACCCCTCCTTACCTTCCTTCCAGGCCAGGCAGCCTTGAGGATGGCCTCTGTCCGGAAGAACACCAGCAGCCTGCTGTCCTCCTCCGTCAGGCGGCAGGACTGCTCCAAGACCTGCAGCACACGGACGCGGGGCTGCACAGGGAGTGCCTCATCCGCACAGAAAGGCCGCAGCCACTCCAGCAGGTCCTCAGGGGCCACGAGCTGCTCCCTGTGAGATGATAGTAACGGAGTGAAAAGAGAAAGTCTCAAGGTCTCCTCTAGTGTTTGAATGACTGGATGCCTGTTTGCTGGGTGGCTTTATTTTTGCCTGGTTGAGAGGAAAAATTCAGGTTTTTAAATAGCTTACAGCCACATTAGGCATTTAACAACTGTGTAAATAAGCAGGATTTTATTTTACACAGTACCCTATTAAAATGAGTTACATTGTGCCGGGCGTGGTGGCTCACGCCTGTAATCCCAGCACTTGGGAGGCTGAGGCAGGAGGATCGGTGCAAGTTCGAGACCAGCCTGGGCTACAAAAGTGAGCTCAAGGCCAGCCTGAACTGCATAGCAATACCCTGTCTCAGAAAGACAAATAAATAAATAAATAAATAAATAAAAATAAAATGAGTTACATTAACCAGATAAATAACAAACATAAATCAGTATGTCCTCAGCTAGTGCATAACTAATAAGCCTTATTTCTAGTTCGTCCCAGTCACTTACACACTGTCCCTGCAGCCAACAGGCATTACATCTTCAGCCCCAAGGAGGACAAGCCATCTGCAAGCAGCACACATAGGTGATGCCATGACCCACACCCATGGGCTGTGATTAGGGTTCAGCCATGGTTGGAGTATACACTTTCACTCCATCCTCAAAGTAAAACATGAATGTCTGTCTAGAACACAAGTGCAGTCTCCGCACTTGGAAGGGCAAGGGGCTGGGCTCCCCAGCTGGTGTCCGCTTCCTTTGCTCTGTGCTGTGAGGGCCACCTAGGGCACTAACCCAGTTGATAACACAGTCTCAGATTATACCTGGGTACGGCACAATGGTTATCCACCCTCCACCTGGGACCCAGCTAAGGCGCTCCATGATCCTGGTGTGACTAGAACTACACCTCCACAGGCTGTCTGCAATGAACCCCTCAAACCGAGTCCTAGACCAAGTTACCTAAACCCAAATTCCTGGGCTAACAGAATACATGTTTCAAAATCTGCAAGGAATAAAATTCTCCAATGCCCCTGAATATGCCCCTTAGCATGGATTATGTAATATACTTTTTGGGTGCTACTTTATGGCCATTTTTAAAATTTATTTATTTATTTATTTATTTATTTATTTATTTATTTGGTACAGGGTCTCACTATGCAGGCTGGACTCATAGTGATCCTCCTCTGTCAGCTTCTCCAGTGCTGAGATTACGGGCCTGTTCCACCATGCCTGGGTCTCGGTGGCCAGCACAGCACAGAGTCAGCACCACATGAAGTACCAGGGATCAAACCCAGGTCCTTGCACTTGCAGGTGCCTAGACCACTGAGCTATCTCTCCAGCCCTTTATGGCCATTTAAATTAAAAAAATTTTTTTTCACTGTCTTTATTCAGGAATAAAGGAAATTGTACAATGCAGACAACTAGCAGAAACAGAAGCCATTTGTTAGGTTCTCAGAATTTATGAAAACCTGGAAGGAACGGTGAATAAGAAATGCATAGGCACAAATATTTGCAGGGCTTGTGCTATTTGCAAGGTGACCAGACAGCTGTGGCCACAAGATGACCTCACTACTCCCTGGCCTGTCCTTTCCCCAAACTTTGGACAAAGTCAGGACTGTCAGCATCCCACTCCCTAGGTGAGCAGACGGAGGTCTGTGGATATACAGCAAGCACCAAGTAGGTCGCTGTGGCCAGCAGGGTTGCATGAGGCCAACTTCTGGGCAGGAGCCTCAGGGAACCCTGTCTACCTGGCCATGCCCCAGTTGCAGAGCTGCAGGAAAGGGGGCTGGAGTTTTGACCTATGGGATCCAGGTACACAGAGCAAGTGCAGCGGGTGAGAGAAGCCTAGTAGCCCAGCCTGAACCCTAACAGTCATACCACAGCAGGTCTCTGCACTGCGGCTCCTCTCACTACCCTGGGAATTGGGAGAGGTGGACATGTCCAGTGGTGGCAACCCAAGGTCCATGGGTACAGCAAGCTGTTTTGCTTTTTGGTTTTTCAGTTTTTGTTTTTTTATTTTGAGACAGAGTTGTGCAGCTCAAGCTGGACTTGAGCTCTCAATCTTCACGCCTCAAACTCTTGAATGCTGGGTTTAAGGGCACGCATCATTATGGCCAGTTTTCATAGCTTTAAAAAAAAAAAAAGTGCACGAAATACACAAGCTCTAGAAACTGTTAAACTAATGCAGTTAACTCGTAGATGTTGACACTGTGCTGTCAGGGAGCAGGTCCTGCTTGCTCCCAACATGTGACCACCCCTACCACAAAGGTGCCCTCAGCCCTCACCTGCCAACACTGCCCACACCGCTCAGCCCATAGGCTTTAAGACCTGGTCCAAGAGAGGCACCCATGCCCACCTTACCCTGTGTCGGCACTGGCATGCACAGCTGCCACCACGCCTTCTAGGACCTGGAGCGGGTCAGTCATCCCAGTGAGATTGGCACTGCCTCCACTGTGGGAAGAAAGTGGGGCCTGAGTTAGGACAGCGTCTCAGGCCCAGAAGCATGCTGCATGTTCACATAGCAGAGGGCTAGCTGGAGCCTGGCTACATCTACACCAGCCACTTGGGTGGTGAACATCTACAGGAGGGCCCAGCCCAGAGGAGGAGCAGAAGGAAATGGAGCCACCTTCACCTGCAGGGAGCCCCCAGTCTTGTCAGGAATGGCGCAACCTGCTCATATGTGGTCATAAAAGATGTGCACTCAGCATTAATCATTAAGTATTAAAGACGGCATATCCTGAAGGCACCAGCTGTACTCTACTTTAAAATCCTATTTATTTGTGACTTACTAGGCACTGGGCCTATATCCTTACAGCCCAGAGCCCAAGAGCCACCATCAAGTCCCTCTCTACCAGATTCTGTAAATGCAGAGGGAAAAAACAGATGCCCACAGTATATGATTTAAAGCACTGGTGTTTCAGCGGCACCCAGGCCTGTGGTAAAGGTGACTCCCACCATCCACAGCACTTTCTTTCTGTGGGGAAGAGTCAGCAAAGCTCTTCCTGTGCAGTCTCCTCTCTGCCGAGCACAGAACTTAGTGGAACAGCACTGGTGTCTGCAGGAGACGGGGTGGAAGAAGCATCAGCCACAGCACAAGGCCACAAGCATGGAGGTACCACCGGGCCTGTATCATTTTAATTACTTGTGACACATCCAATATTTAGGAAATGAACTGGAACCATCAAAACTCTAACATTTATTTTTGCAAGCTCCACATGAGGCAGGCAATGTGTGCCGTCACTTACCAGAGGGCCTCTCACAACAGCAGTGAAATGCCAGGTCAAGCCACTAAGCAGGCAAAGTTTTCTTAAAATGGCACTGTTGTTTCTCAAAACACTGTCTTATTTTATGCCCATTCCTATCTGTAAAATTACCAGGCCCCTCAGAGCCCTGAGGTGGAAGGTATGAAGTAAGGGAAACTAAGCTGAGAAAGGCTCATTTGACTTCTGTTTGGCTGCAGGAAATTGACCAGCACCTAATCACAAAGTTCCTCAAGAGCAACAAAGAATGGCAAAGAATCTTAAAGGAGAATAAGCTAAACACAATGGAACCCTTAAGCCTAACTGCGTTATTCACAGAAAGCACGGAGGCCTCATCACCTGCCGGCCTCAGTTCTATTCTGATCCCCTCTGGGCTTCCAGCAAAGGGGCCTGGGTACAACTGCCACCCTGCAGGCAAGCCCTGACAATGCCCGTTCTCCTCCCAGAGCCAGGCACTGTGCCTGCCTGGGCCTGCCGAAGGACCCTTGGCCTGCTGCCCCCTGCTCCCATGAAGGGCACTAGGAGAGGTGAGAGCAGTCCACCCTGCTCCCAGCTCCCTGTGCCCCTGGCCTCGCTGGCCTACCTTCCCTCTGCCATGGGCTCTCTGAGGGGCAGAGGAAGCTGACAGGCAGAAAGTCCTACACAGCCTGTGACAGTCCCGGGTGGGACAGTCTCAGCTCTCCTTCAAGGTATTTTGAGACATGAAGCCTTTGAAAACTCTAAAATTGCCCCGTCAAGTAGCTGACAAGGTCAAATGCTTCTCTATCGTGACCTGGGTTCAGCATCATGGTAGCCATGAGGTCTGTGTCAAGATGGACAAACAGTACTCCAGGTTCTCCCTCAGCGGTTGTTTTAGAGCTTACCTCAATGCAGTGATTATTTTCTCGATGGCACTTCGCACAATATCCTTGGGGGACAAGTCCTGGGGGCCGACAGCTACCTCAAGCAGCTGCTGGATCATGGCCAGAGGCTGGCCATCCAAACACATGTTCACAGCCAGGCTGCGCAGTGCCCCCTCTTCCGAGCGGCAGAGGTCGTACAGCATGTGGTACCTCTGCAGGGCCTCCTGGAAGACACAAGGGCCAGCGCTGGACACCCAGTTGGGATCTCTGTGCACGTGTGTGTGTCCACAGTGCAATGTGCTCAGGTCACCATACACACACAACAGCCACCTACGGCATGTCCAAGGTCACAGTGGGTTACCAGGGCACAAGCTCAGCCCAGGTGTGGGTATCAATCCTCCCTGCACTGTTATCTGGAACCTATGCATCTGTGGCATGGCAGCACTGTGAGCACTGACTGATAAGGCAAAGAGCTGGAGGTGAGTCCTCTGGCTCAGGGCCCATGTGGAGAACTATTCAGGAAGGAGGAATTCCTCTGTTACTGCTCCTATAAAGACCTGCCAGAAAATAAGCCCTAGTATTACTCAGGATGCTCATCATGTAAGTCCTACCCTAAAATTACCAGTTAAAGTCACCAGCTAGATGGATGCATTCAGCATGTCTGCTGCAAGACACAAAAGACATATTGAACTATAAAACAATAATATTGGGGGTCTTCTTTGTTTTGTGTGTGTTTAGGACAGGGTCTACTGGTTCTACTGGGTCTAACTACATAGATCAGACTCGTAGTGATTCTCTTGTTCTCGGACTCCCAAGCACTGGGATTACAGGCATGTGCCACCATCCCCAGTCTGAATCGCTGTCTCAGCACACCCTAGGGGCAGGGCTGGCATAGCATGCCAGGGACTGAACCCTGGCCACAGTGTCTGGCTAATCAGGTACTTTAGTCTGCTGAGCTATCAGACCAGTGCTATATAAGTATTTATGTTAACATACAATAAACGTAACTACTGACACTGATACTTAAATGATAACATAAATTTCAGTAACATACTTGTAAATACCCATCATAGCATACATAGGCATCATTGTACAACAGGTGAAGGCCTATGTAAACACATGAACTGGACAATGACTGCCGAGTGACCAACTGGAGCATGGACATGATGCTCAAATACTGTGTACACCTGACAACACATGGACGTGGCTGCACCTAGCCTGAGTCTTCCTACCTCAGTGCAACCTATGTGTAATGACACACCACTTGCAGCTTATGTGGACAAGAAGCCTGTGTCCAGGACAGCTCTCCTCCTGGACAGGAGGGCCTGGGCCAAGCATTGTTCAGGAAGAGGAGTCACAAGAAATTCAGGTCACAACTTGAGGTTGGGAAGTAGCTACACATTTCTGAGTGTGAACTCAGCAGCCTTAGGGACCACACACACTCAGCGGACTGTAACCTGCAGGTGGGTGCACTTGTGGCACCTAGTGCTTCAGTGACCCCACACCATTTAGCTCGCTGCATACCATGAGCCCCTCGTCCTGAGCCCACAGGCATCAGCGGGTAGGCAGAGACCAGAAGTTAGTCCCTCCACCTAACGTCACAGCAGGCACAGCAGGAGGAGGACACAGTGATCATCTCTGTAGCAAGCTGACAGTGGTCTCCATATGACCACAGCACCCTCCAGGTTATTTAATTCCCTGGGGACCCTGCATACACTGCTTTGTTTTCTAAAGCAACTGTGTGGAAAAAAAAAAATCTGAGCGTTAAGTGGATTTTGGATGCTGTTTAAAAATCACTATTCACTTTGACGGTGGCACATTGCTGTGCCTGATCTGAATACATCTGAAGAAGGGGGTCAGAAGTTCTGAGGGAGCAGATGAGCACAGACTCAGAAGTCCACCCCCAGAATGCTGAGGGTCAGGAGAAACAGAGGTGGTTGTTCCCATGAATGCTGAAGCTGAGCGCTGAGCACATCAGGCTTCCTCTTACTATTTTCTCCACAGTTTGATTCATTTTGTATTCTTCCCACTGTGGAGGTGCTGGGATTGAACCTCAAGCCCCACATGTAGCACACATGAGTACTGTTCTACGCTCAGCTGCGGCCTAGTGCCTGCCCACACAGCCTGCAGCTTCTACCTTAAAAGTCCCTGAGTCAGACAGGGTGATGATTAGGGCCTACACCTGCGAGAAGAGGGATGGTGGAGGAACTTCACACAGGCTGCACTAACTTGGCTGGATTCAAAGCTCTTGACAGGTGATGACTGGGAGGGTCAAAACCAAAGGTTGTCTGGGGCTGAGGGCTCTTCCCAGCATCCACTGCGAAAAGCACCTCCATGCAATAATGTCCACTTAAGGACAAGAGTGTCCCAACAGAGTGGTACCTTCACACCCCAAGGCAGTGAGCGATGCTCTGGCTGAGCAGCCCCAGTTCCACAAGCCCGCTCTGGATGGGAGGCCACCTGTGTCCAGGAAGAATGCCAACTCTCCCAATTCAAATAGAGCATGTGCAGTGAGCAGGCACTTGGAAACCTTTACACTTACAAGCATATGCCACTTTCACTCCAGGCAAGCTTTACCCTTGCTCTTGTAATCAGAGCCTGTGGGATTAGAAAGTCAGCAGGGTAAATGTAGGTGAGTGAAGCCCACTTGTTCCCTAGGAAGACTTCCATACTGGCTTGAGCCATTATTTAATGACACACAGTAAACAGGCTCATAGGCACTGAAAAAGACAGCTGAAAAAAAACCATCATCAAATACTCAAGTCTTCCCCACTAGCTTCTTAATGAAGGGGCTGCACTTACGCGTGTCCTACAAATTGAAGCTTTCTCTTCTTGTTTCTGTCCCTCCCCACCCCACTGCCTAGCTTTCTCATTAGGAACACAGCTGCACAAGCCACAAAGGAAGCGCTCTTCAGTGGGGACACACAAGGAAAACGAAAGAGGAGGCTGGTGGCCACTCGCAGGTCCTGGGCCTCCGCTGTAAAGGGAAAATGGGAGATTTTTCATGTCACTAAGCATGGCTCCTGTACATGTGAAAACAACTCATTTGACAGTCTTCCAGTTATGGGGCAAACTAAGCCGCGGCAGCTGCTAAGACACAGAATGAAATCCTCAGTTCGACTGCAGGATCCCAAGGCTGCAGTACCTGAAGCCTTGGCCAGGAATGAAGCAGGGACAGAAAAGCCACGTTTGCAAGAGATAGGCGATGGTGCAATGGACAGGGAGTGTGTCGCTCTTGGGAAATGCCTGAGGCAGGGATGGGAGGCTATTTCTGAACTTGAAAAATTAGGGAGGAACGCCTGGAAAGAAAAATCTCCAGCACTAGAAGAGCTTGAAAACCACTGTCTCAGCATTTAACTTTATTATTATCATTTTTGTGTTTTGAGACAGGGTCTCTCTACCAGGCTGGCCTTGAACGCATGGTGATCTCCTGCCTCAGACTCTAGAGAACTGGGATCCACCCAGGAACGTCTCTTCACATTGCTTCCTGGGTAGCTTCTGCCCTAAGCACCCCAAATTACTTTGGAAAGAATTACAAGTAAACTGAGAAGTCAAAGTGAAGAGGTTAAAGGACAGAGGCTGCAGACAGTTTTCATGAATCTTTGTAGGTCTGAAAACCTCATCAAAACTGCCGCTACTGCTGGGATCCTGAGTGCCCACAAGGACCTACATATGGGGCTGAGTGGCCCAGCTGCATAGTGTTTGCCCCTATGTTCCACGGCCACACTGAGCCAGTACCATACAAAAGGGAAAAGGGTCCAAGAGGCAGAACAGTAGGCAGGCAGGGTGGCATTGTGGACTGGTCCGCTAAGGGCCACGGGTGTACCCCTCCGTACCTGCTCACTGTCCTTCAGAGAGAGGATGAAGCTGTGGCCCAATGTCCCCAGGTGAGCAAGCGACTTCTGCAGGTGGCCCAGAGCATCGGCATAGGTGATCTCAGAGGCACCAGCTGCCTGAGTTCTATCTTGTGAATTCCCTTTCCGTGGCTTCTCCAACAGGTGTGTGATGGTGGTGATGGCCTTCCTGGTCATCTCTTCACGCACGTCCACAGACAGCTGCAAAAGCAAGAGCAGTGAGCATGAAAAAGAGAGCGGCCCCACCTGCCACACTGCATGGTGCACACAGGAGGACAGAGCCCCGCCCTACAGAGAGCATGGCTGGAGGAAAAAGGAGCAGTGAGCAACCATCTGCACTACTAAGTCGACACACAGATTTCTAGAATCACATTTGAAGCAGATAATGCTGGGACTATAAACACTACTAACCAAACCGATAGCCAGTTACACTGAGGAGTTCCTACAACCCTACTTCTAACTGATCATTTCATGAAATAATCCAAAAGAAATACATGGACAAAGATCTTGACTAGAAGGAAACTATCAAAACTTCACATGCAATCTAATTGACAAAAGAAATAGTAATTAGGTTCTGTTGCCTTATTGGATAGTATATTATACAGTCATTAAAACTGGAAATCTAAAACTGCATAGCAACTTTGGAAAATGCTTATATAATACTTTAGAAATCCAGATATAAAACTGTCTTTAGCATACTAACATTAAATTTTAAGTGATATATAAGATGTATGTATTTTAATGTAGTCTTTACGTATAAACATGTATGATATGTATGTAAATACACATACATCACCATTTTATACATAAAAATTTAAATCAGTGAATATGAAAGTGTTGGGGCTAAGAGCTACTTTTTCTTTTCCCCTTTCCAGGATTTCGTGACAACACTGTAGTCACTCTCTTTTCCACCGGTACAGGCACTGTGTCAGCTATGCTGGTGCTCTAGCTTTATACTAATACTGAAAATGTGAAGCCCATTTATTTTCAACAACACAAGGTTCAATCCCTATGCTGCCTGTTTGGGTGGAAGAGCCAGAACCACCAGCGATCTGGGTGCCTTCTGGGGCCCTGCATCCGTGCCTCTTTGGAGTTTCTGTGTGGCTTCCCGTCAGCTGGGAAGCACACTGTCATTCTACCGACAAAAAGACTTTCTGAAAAATGAAACTGGAGCGGGGTCTGATGGCGCACACCTGCAACCCCAGCACCCAGGCAGCTCAGGCAGGAGGATGACAGAGTGCATGGCCAGGCTGGGCCCTATAGTGAGGTAAAGGTCCATAAAGGGACCTTATCTCACAAAATAGTTTTTACTCCATTTTTAGCTTTTAAAAATTTCTTCCCATTCCCCTCTCCTCCCCTTAACCTCACCTCCCCTCTCCATTTACAAAAGCTTTGTTCCCTTCTTTCCTTTCCCATTGGAACATTCTTTTTTCCTATTTTACAATATCTATTATACATTCAAAATATAAAATTTCTAAAAATTTGGCTGGAGAGATAGCTCAGCAATACAAGTGCAAGGTCCTGAGTTTGATTCTTGGCACCAAAATTAATTAATTAATTTTTTAAAATTCAAAACAACATAAAAGATTTAAGACAAAAATGTTATTTTCTCCTATTTATTTTTTAAATAAAAATAGTAAAAAAAAAATACTAGAAACTATATAGAATTTCACTAAACAAAATAGCAGGAATCCAACAATGTTTGTCATATTGTATAACATCTTCAAATTAGGTATTCAAGGTACCAGATATAAGCAGAGAAAGCCAGTCAAAGAAAGGTATAAAAAATTAAAAATAAAATTTTTAAACATTCACTGCTCCTTTCAGCAGACCAGCAGAAATCAGCAGTACAATTATCTAAGCTATCTTGTATATATACATATCTTTTCCCTTTTTCTTTTTCTGCTTTCCCTCATTCCAGTTATTCTTTCCCTTTGAACTGTTTCTCTCCCTTTCATAGTATCTACTGTACCTTTTAGATTTTATCAGATCCTCACTAGTAAGATAATACAATGTTTGCACATATGGATCTGATTTATATCTGATTTATGTCACTCACCAATATAGTTCCCAGCTGTATCCATTTATCTACAAAAGCATCAAATTTATCTTTTTATAGCTGAATAATATTCCATTGTGTAAAAATACCATATTGCTTTTATCCTTTCCACAGTTAATGGACATTTTAAGTTGTTTCCAAGATTCAGCTATAACAAATTGTGCTGCTACAAACATGGGTGCACATATATCACTGTGGTATGATTTCCATTCTTTTGGAAAAATACACAGGAGGGGAATAACTGGCTTGAATGGGACCTCTAATCCTAACTTTTTGAGGAATCTCCACACTGGTTACACCAGTCTGCTCTCCTACCAACAGTGGAAAAGAACCCTTTTCTTCCCCACTGCCTCTCTGTTATTTGTCACTGGTTGACTTTTTTTTTTTTAATCAGTGATGTTAAATTTATTTATGTCTTAACCAAAAGTAGTATAACATCTTTGGAAAGCAGTTTGTCAGTATGTATTAACAATCCTTAATGTTCATATTCACCAGTCAAGTAATTCTGCTTCTTGGAAAAATCAGTAATTTGTCATTACAGCAATAGTTGTACTAGTTTTTTTTTTTTTTTTTTAATGTAAGACATGTAAATGTAAATGCTTGTTGCTATGAAGCTGCTAACAGTAGATGAATCGCCTTACTGATCCGAGCCATTTACAGTCAAGAAGGAACACAGGGAAGCCAGCGGAGCCCTTTCAAGGTGAACCCATATCAAGAGCTTCAAGCATGCTTGTATGTGGCCGTTGTGTCAGCCCACTCCGCCATTTCTCAGGCAGCCTACAAGACTCCTGTAGCTTATAGGAAGTGGTTTATTTGGCTCACAGTTTCTGAGATTTCAGTGTGTGGTTGGCTAATTACAAAGCAGGAACATCACAGCCAAAAAGCGTGGTGGAGACAGCATCCACTTGATGCTGGCCAGGAAGGAAAGCATGGACCAAGAGCTCTAACATGAGACCCACCCTCTGCGGTGGCTGCTTTCTCGCTACTGAGGCACCCAGAACTCCAGAAAGGAAGCCTTTGTTTTCGCTCACAGTTTGTAGATGACTCAGTACACAGTGGGCTGGCATAGCAGAGGAGGTTTGCTATGGCATGGCTTTGGGAACAGAGACAGGGTGGAGGAAGGAACGGAAGAGAGACAAATCCTTGCAGGCCACACACCCAGTAGCCCATATCCTCCAGACAAGCTTCACTTCCCAACACCACCATTAGCTGTGAGTTCATCAGCAAAGTCACCCACTGATAAATGTCACACCCCATGATCCAGTTACAGTCTGAAGCTCTAACTGTGAGTGCATGAGACCGAGGAGAACATCTGGATCTAAACTAAAGCACTAAAGGTGCTGCCCCTAGCGGCTCATCTCCTAACAGCACACGTGGAGTAAGCTGCTGATGCACACAACACCTCCACAGCGGAGTCCCTTGTCCAGGAGCCTCTGAGTGTGGAGAAGAACACAAGTGGACTGGCCCAGGCCTACACAGGGGAACGCTGTGTTCTAATGAACCTGTTTATCTCCAGCCAAGCCCAAACTTTGGAATCCCATTCGACTCCTTGTTTGCACTAGGTACCGTCACCCACTACACTGGCAAGCAGTATCAGCACCAGCTTAGATCACACCTCCTGCTCCTGCACTTCTTCCCAGCCACTGCATCAGTCCAGGGCCCTTCGGGTCTTCTTTCTTTGGCTTACTGGCTTCTTCCTGTTACCTGCATCTCACATCTTCTACTCCATGATGGAAATCCCTTCACATCCTTCTGTGCATAAGGTGCAGCTGCTTCGCCAGGCATGCAAGGCTCAGCGTTGCCCAGTGCTCTCCTTCACCGCCTCCTGTCTCACCCTTGTCTGAGCTGCATGCTCTTTCTCATGGCATGCCGATCTCTTCTCTATGTCTGAGTCCTTTCCATGTGCTGCTCCCAAATACCTCAACACCTGTCCACTTGACGTTCTAGTAATTATGATTCCCCACTTTCATTAAGTGTTTTCTCCATGCCAACCTCTGCCCAAATGTGTCACTCCCACTCCATCCTTGTGACAATCTTGTGATGGAACTGCTGCTGTGTCATGGTTAGTTAGTGGAGGTTTTAGTCCATAGTTGGCTGGCTCCCGGGCAGAAGGCAGCAGTTCATGGCAGTGAAGAACAGCAGAGTGGAGGAAGGAACAGCAGCTGTGGTGTCTATCAAACCTCTCTCCCTGCCTTTTAACTGCACTGATTGCAAAGACCAGAGCTCCACCACCAAGATCAGAGCTCCTCTGAAGTGGTACGGCTGGGAAGATCAAGCTCCTCTGAAGTGACACAGCTGCAAATTGGCACAACAAAGACCGGGACTTCTCCAAGGAAGCAGGGGCCAGTCGACTTCTTGATGATAGCCATTCCTTCTGGCATGAGATGGTATGTCAGCGTTGTTTTAATTTACATCTCTTCAATGACCAATGATGTTAAGCATTTTTTCATATATTTATCATTTGTGTTTCTTCATCTTAGACATGTACATTCATCTCAGAAACCCATTTTTTCTTAAAACTAGTCATCATATGACCCTGAGATATAGGAATAAACTTTGAAAGGAAGAAATCAGACTTCACAGAAAACCTCCACTTCCAGTCACTACCTCTGGTCACTCTACCCTGCATCATGATTTCCAGAACTGGAGGCTGATGTGCTTCAGCCCTAAAATAATGATCAAGGTATCTTTAGGGAAGCTTTTTCCATGAAGTTGTTAGCTGAGTCCTTGCTTGTAGATGTGGCTTCAAAAGAAGTTAGAGCCACAGTCCCTCAGCCAATCCCTGTGCCTCCAGCAGCCAGGCCACAGCAGGAGCAGAAGCCTCCCCTGAGGCATGGATTAGGCTTGAGGTTTGTTTGATTTATTGGATTATTTAAGACTAGGTCTCACTATGCAGCCCAGGCTGACCTTGAACCCCCTTTGATTCCCCTGCCTCTGCCTCCCCAGTGCTAGAATCATAGGCTGCTATGTGCCACACCTTATAGTTTAAAAATATGACACACTACAAGTGTGTTTAGTTCATACATCCTCTTTCAGGAAACCCTGGGCTCCAGAAAGACAGAGGGCTCTAGAACCCACCACCCTCTCCAGCTTCCTGTCCCTGTACCCTTTCACCTGGTACTGGGCTCACAGCAGTGTTTGTGCAGGCCGCAGCCAAGCCAGGAAGATCAAGGCCTAGTAAGAATTAACATAATGGGGCAAGTCTTTGTATGCAAGGAGAGCTAGTTCCATGAGAAGCCAACACTGGGAGCTATCAGGATATCCTAACTGCCCAATGTTCTCCTTTCCCTACTGTGTGGTATGGAAGTTTTGCCACATGTTGGTAAGAAAGCAGGCTGGAGCAGCTGACCCCCCAGGCAGGAGGTGAGATCTTTAAGGCCCAAGGCCTGAATGCCACTGAACATCTGGTCTCATCTTTGCCACTTGTGATTATATCTTTACTACCTGTTGATGTGCTTTAAACCTTAGTTTCTTCATCAGCAAAAATGTGCAAAATGCTACCAATCATCTAATATTTTGAGAATTGAAGTGAGATGAAATGCACAATGATCAGCTTACTGCTTTGCCCTTCGTAAGTGCTCAACAAACCAAAGAGCATTCTAATCCAAGGCCCTGGTGAGACACACTGTCCATTCTCCACTGTCAGGGCTCCATCTGAAAAGGATGCTCATCTGGCTGCAGCCACTGCTGCGAGGAGGCAGGGCCTACAGGACAGGAGGTCCTGCAGCATGGCCAGAGGGTTCCTCCCTTCTCTAGCCACTTCTCTCTGCCAGCCTTTTCCTGCCTTGGAGCCTGGCCCATGGACTGACCTTTGAGCCACCACAAACCTCTCCTTTAAACTGTACGTCTTGAGCATTTGGTCTCAGCCATAAGAAAGGAGCTCAGACATCACTGACTGGGTTTTCTTTGTTGTTGTTTGTTTCTTAATGCTTCTAATGACTTTATCACTGAATTCTGTTCAGGAAGACCTTTTTTCCTGAGCTCCCCACATTGCTTAGCATGGAACCCAAGGCTTTCCACCAGCAGGATGCTGACTGCCCACTAACGCCCACACCCTAGCCTCCAGTAGCACAGCTTTGGGTCTTTCCCAGCACTCAATATGGCTGCAGTTTTCAGGAAATGCTTGTGTCCTCACATGGCAAGGCCAATTCCTGGTCATGGCTCAGTCTCCAACCGAGCCTCTCCTCTACCTGACAGAGTTGGGCAAGGGCTGCCTCTGACCTCCAGCTTCACACGAGGCTTCGGTCACTCCTGTGGTGGAGCCTGGCCCTCAGGCCAACTCTTGCAGGCTCTTACTGAATTGGGATGAGGAGGAACAGTGACCCTCTGTTCTCCTGAGCCACTACGTACTGAACATATCCTGGCACACAACTGATGTGAAGAATAAAGTAGAAGCTGGCTTTGAAAAACAGACATTCAAAGATCATAAATCTATGCTACACTGCAAAGAAACACTGAACAAAACTTGTCTGTCTAAAACCCAAGCTTATAACTAGATGTTCCCCTAACGCCTCAGGCACTTACATGTGGGGTTTTCTGAGACTGCTGGCTATAGGGTGTGTGAACATGAATTAAAGATATGACAACTAAATTAACACACAGCAATTTTTAGCACAGTTCTGGGTGCAGATGGCAGAAGCCCCACCCTGGGTATGAACCGCACCAACTCATAGACATATAGCTTGGAGGAGAGAGGAGGGAAAGGAAGGCTACTGCTGGCCGCTTCCTGCCTGCCCTGCCATGGACTGTTTCTCTGAAATGCCCCTCTACCAGGCCACCCAGACTTGGAGGCATCTGACAATGGACTATGGGCTAAAATAAGCCTTTCTCCTTTAATTTATGGGTATTAGGTATTTAGTCCCAGCAAAAAAAAAAAAAAAAAGTAACTAAGACGTCAATGCATACATGGCTGTAAAGGGCTAGATACTGAACATCAGTCATGTTGCTAAGTGTTATAAAATGTGGTTAACTATCATTAAAATTTGAAAAACATTTAAGAAAATAATGTCTAGATTGTATGACGAGTGAAACAGAACAGAGACATAGCACAAAAAATGCAGAGCCTTACGTGGTTAAAATTTATTAATCCTAGAGCTCAGCAGTAAAAAATAAGATTGAGTTCACAGATAATGAACACCAGGTAAAACCTTTACAAGAGTGACATGCTCTCTGGGAAAGATACACCAAGGCTGTGACCTCATAAAATCTCTCAAGTGAACAAAATAGCTCAGGGCACAGATCCAATTAATGATGCCACCCTCCACAAAAAGCCAATAGTTTTAAGGGTACTACCTTTAAATTGAGAGAGATGTACAGGGTGATACATCAAAGATTCATAGTATCCAAGAGAGCTAAGCAAACAAAAAGACCCTAAGGATGTAATTCTTACCTTTGCTGCTAAAAGGTATTAAATGGGGAAGAACTCTCACCAATTTCTAGAGACGCAATGTCACCCAAGAAAAGCCAAGCCCTGATTTCTAGCTCTCTGTCACGTCCTTTTCCTCCAGAAATGCTGAGAAGGTGCCGGGGCATGTGCACCCTGGGGGAGGCGAGGCTGCCCCAACTCTGGGTTAGCCTGCCACTCGGGCTCTATCTGCTAGCATTGTGATGCTCTGTGAACAGGTCTGATCACACCATTCCACAGCTCAGATTTACAGTTTTACTTGTGTATTAAGGGCTATGACACAAATGTGCCCATTCAGTGCTGGGGTTGCAGGCATGGCCACTAGGCTCAGTTTTTGTTCCTTTGTGTGCCGATCTCAAGGTGAGGAAAGTAAAGGCCAGCCTGCCCTGTCCCAGGGGCCCATCTGATTGGCACTGCCCACACCTCCTCCTGCTCCACGCCCACCTCTGTGGCTCCAAACACCTGTTCTCATGAGCCCCACAGGCTCACTACCCACGCACCTGTCCTATGTAGAGCAATAAGGACAGCATCTCAGATGGACAACAGCAGATACGAGCAGCAAGAGGGGATGCTTGTTGTCTTAGTCACTTTTCACTTAAGGAAGGAAAGGTTTCTTTAGCTCACAGTTTGTGGAAGCTTCAGCCTATATTTGGCTGGCTCCAAGACAGAGCACTGCATGGCAGAGAGCAGCAGCCCATGGCAGTAGAAAACAGTGAAAAGCAAATGAAGGGCAGAGCTGCAGTTTCCAGCTAGTCCCCTGTCCCCCGTGTTATAGTATAAATAAGCCACCCTGGGGCTGTAGAACTCATACAGTGTCCATGGCCTCCTCTTGCACAGGATGAGGATGTTTACAAAGTTTGAATCTGGGCTCTCTGCTAAGCCACGTAAATTTCTAAACTTTTCAAGTTGACACAACTATCAAGCAGTACACTTACGCAAGAGCAGACCAGAGCAGACCAGAGGAGAGCAGAGCAAAGGGCCAGAGAGCAAACATGCCAGGCTCTGTAGCCTCATTTGTGTCTGTTCTGTGGCCTTCTGTTTCTTTGGTGCTTCCTGAAATCATGTAAAAAGATAAGAAGCCAGGATGTACTGCGGAGGTGTGAGGCTCAGCCTGGCCTCAGCTACAGCTCACTGGCCCTTAGCTGGAAGGCTACAAAGTGACAGAAAGGTCAGCCAAGTAACTTCTAAGTGGCCTCAAGTTGCAGGCCTGGCCACCATGCCCAGGTCCTTTTTGTTTCTGTATGCTGACCACAATGCTCTAGACCAGCAGTGCTGGACCTCTGGAGCCTGCAGTGATGTACAGCCTGCTGTGGCACACAGCCTTGAGTTCTCCACCAGACTAACGACAGGACCCCCTGGGGTGGGTTAGCACTTTGTAAGAAGCCTCTGCATCTGCACTGGTGATAACGTTCACAGCCAGCAAATGTGGGGGCAACAGAGGAGACCCCAAACTATCAAACCTATGTCTAACTGGTATGGTCAGAAAAGAAGTCACTGATTTACTAACAGCTGCACAGTTCACTTATCTGTGTGTGGCTGCCACACACTGCAAGTGGCCCACTCTTCGAGGGGACACTGAGGGGCCAGACACAGGGTACAGCCATTCCTTTCTCAGTATTTATCACAGCTGATTTGGCACTGAGTTAGATGACAAACTCTGAATGTTGTTATGAAGCAGTGTTGTAATGTGCAACTGTAAGCAAAAATTAAGTTTTAAAGTTTTTTCTTTAATATATCTAATTAAATATCCAAACCTCAAAATAAGAATGTCTGCTCTGCCACATTTATTTATACACTTAACAGAAAGATCAGCATTATTACCATCATGCACTTCGGCCTTAACCATCAATTGCTTCTGAGATAAAGTTGAGTCCTGCAAGATGCTGAGGTCACCGGGTCACTGCCTGGTGAGTACAGAACCTGCTTCCCTTTCAGCAGGTACACATGGTCCTCTCCCTGTCACCAGGAACCTGCAGCAATGGCTCAAGCTAACTCAGTTCTAACCATTTCAGCCCCTTCCCTCATCTTTAGCACAAAACATGGGGCATCCCCAACTTAAGTGAGGCCTTACTACCTTGGCCACAGTGTGCAGTTTCAGTCTGTGGACAGCTACTCCATGGCAGGGCATGGGCTCAGGGATCTGGCTGAGGAGAGCTGCTCACAGCATGGAGCACAGGATGTGGAGAAGGGAGGAGCCTGGAAGAGTGACAGCCCTTCCAAGCCATGCCCCCAGAACTACCCCTTCAGTCAGGTGCTACCTCCTAAGCCCCCATCATCCAACTAGCTCCCAAAGGCCCCATGTATGATTGTGTGAGACCCTGAGGGACATCTAGATCTACCAGTACTAAGTTCTCCAATGGCGTGGAGGCCACCTTTAGGAGATGAACAAGGAGAATTAAAAATGAGATGAACTGTGGTTGCAATTAGCAATGAACACAGCAGTCCCTGGCTGCAACACAAGTGTTAGTGAAATTTGAAAGTTTGCTTACACTTGCCATTATAAATCTGTGATCATAAGCATTCTATACTACAGACCCAGAATGTTCTGATTCCAGTCACTGAAGTAAATGTACTAAATTCTATCAACTATAAATATGAAAACTTTTAATCTCAGCACACAAAATGACTAAGGATCATTCATAACTCAAGCCAAGGGCCAGCAAGATAGCTCAGAAATTTTGGCACTACCTTGGCCACAGCTTCTGGAGAAAATGTAATTGCATCAAGCACGATGATGAGGTCTCCTGGGTGCAGGCGGTCAAAGTACCTCACACAGACATCGTAGGCATGAAGCCACTCCGAGGAGGACTCCGGGACCTGCTTGACCAGGTGAGGGTCTCCCGTCCAGAACAGTTTCTGTAGCCACACAGCATACAGTGAGCTCGGGGACAGCATCCCTCCATCCTTCTCTGGGATGCTGGGAGCAAGCTTGGAGATAGCTAAGATGTTCTGACTTGAAAGAACAGGCTCCAAGGCTTCCAGAGGGCTTGTGCTTCCATCTGTCAGCTTTTTATAGTTGAGACCTATTGAGAAGAGAAAGAGAAAGAGAGCAGTAGTAGTCCATTCCATCATGCACTAGCTGGTGCTCCCCAATACACATAGCCCTCTGCATGGCTGGGTGAAACTCCACCAGCCCGTCCTGCACAGCCTGGCTTTGCACAGAAGTTGCTGTCTTTGAGCGGCCCTGCTCCAGTACAGCCAAGGCAGGTCAGGTGCTTGTGTGTCTCAGTTTCCTACTCTGTGCACTATGGAAGGCAATGGTTCTGTACTGCCTCATTCCCCAAGGCTTGTAGATTACCACCAAACTGTACTGTACTTATTACTCCTCCTTGGTGTCTTCCAGGTACTAGAAGGCAGGGGTGATTCACACTCCTTACTGAAGAAGAAACAGCTGACCAGCCCAAGTGTGTTCTCATAGCTGCTGTGAATACCACACAGGGATACTCAATATGCCTCACAACTATGGAGCATCATGGAGTTGTCAGCTCTGTAACAGGACTAAGGATACCATCTAAAGATTCCAACACTTATTGTATACATATTTTAAATAGGAACCACTGAAGTGAAATTTAGCCAAATGGGCTCATGCTGTGTCTCAAATACATGTGGGTGTGCACATGTGTATATGTGTGTATGTATATACTGTGAATGTTTAAACAAGTTATTATAGCAAAAGTCACACTGCCACTGATCTCAAAATACAGTTATTTCCCCTTGCTTTCCCCTTGCTCTCCCCTTGCTCATCTTTCTTGGCAATGTGTTTACTATAATAAGTTTTTTTTGAGACAAAATCTCACTATGCAGTTCAGACTGGCCTTGAGTTCACTTTATATAGCTCAGGCTTGTCTCAAACTCACAACTATCCTCCTGTCTCGGGCTCTGAGTGCTGGGATTACAAGTGTAGACCACTACATCTGGTTGTATAAGATTTTAAAATGTAAACATCTGCTGTATTTTCAGATGATACCTTGTATACATTATCTAAGAGACAGGAGCAAAAAGGCCAGTACAACAGGAGGTGTTAGTACCAAATCTACTGAGGTTGCTGTGTAACTCTCACTTGGCTTCCTGCTAGTCCTGGGGTTTCACTCCTCACCTATGGCTGAGGTCAGCAAGATGAAGCTCAGTGAATCAGCTCAACACTCCTGGCTTCAGGTGTATCCCCCTATAGCATCAGCTGGCTGTGGACAGGAGGAAAACCCCCAATGAAGCTGAAAAGGTGTGTTCAAGGGAGGGTCGTGAGCAGCATACCTGCAGCAACAACTTTAAACTTCTTCAACAGCCGTATGTGGGTCTCAGGCTTCAGGGCCAGGTTCCCCAAGTCTGCACAGCCACAGCTGTCCAAGAGAGTGAAATAATACAGCAGTCTCTCGTGGTCAAGACCACCAATGGAGGGGTAGATGTACTTGGCCATGTGCCTATGAAAGGCTTCTGGGTCCATCTTCAGAGTCTCAAAGAGGTTAAGGGCCTGGGCTCGCTTCTCAATTTCAGCAGTGGGCAAACTGAAAGGAAGAGCCAGAGAGACTGTGAGGGCTCAGCCTCCACAACAGGACCTGCTTGTTTTGTTCACCAGGAAGAAGGCTTGCTCCTTACCAGTGCTTCCTCATGCCTAATCAAGGACACAGCCACCAAGAGTCTCCACTCATAGTCAACAGACTCCAACTTACCATGTTCAAATCAAACAGCAAAGGGAAATAACTGTACTTTCATTTGAATTATCTATGCTACTACCACCTGAATAAAAGATACATCTCAGGATTTTCATGTAGCTTAGTGTCTCCGTAGTGTGATATAAGAAGATGATCTTAAGGTTGATCTAACTGAAAAAGAACCCAAGATATTTGTCATGGTTTGGGAATTTTTGTAAGGTGAATAATACAGTACAAGACATGTTTTATTACAGTATTTTATAATGAATCACTCAAGAATCACATACTATAAGTGCAAGAAATCTATCCATACACTAAATACTAAAGAATCCAGCTGAGGGCCTAGAGCTCATAACAATGTCTCCCAGCAGTTCAACTGGAGGCTGAGAGCCCACCACAATGTCTCATGCAGGCCCACTTCATGGATATGTGCTAGAAAGGCTCAAAGGTCAGCGGTGGAAGCTAGGAAGTCTATGCCTGTGGAATGATGGATCTATGCTAGCAGGCTGAGGGATCTGAACTGGAGCTACGAGGCAGTACTGAACGTAAGCACCAGAGCTCCCCGAAAAGTACCACAGTCATCCTCAGTAACAGTGAGGTTCCAGAGCTCCTCCAATGATGAGGAATACTTAGTTCCATCGGGAAAGCCAATGCAACAAGCTTCATGAGGCTGACATGTGCACCATCTTCCCCTCCAGAGCCAGGAAGCTATGCTCAGGATGAGGACTCAAGCTTCACCAAAGTTCACTGGAAAAGCTAGCATGACACGGCCTTCTAGCAGAACTAGCAGCTTCCAAAAACTCCAACAGCTGCAACAGCGTCTCCTACAGCATCGCTAATAGCATTCCAGCAGCTTCTCCTGTTCTGCTGGCAACAGTCCTTAGTGGGCCTCCCACACCCAACACCACGTTAGTTTCATTTATCTGGGTGTAGTAAGTTGATCACCTGTTAGAAATCCACTACAGTATTTTTGTTTGGTTGACTGTCTGGCATTTTGGGAGGGAACACAGGAATTAATGTTTTATCTCAGTGTTTCTCCTGGGACAGGAACAATTTCCAAGTCTTCTCCAGCCACCCTTCCACGAAAGAAATGCTTCTTGGGAGCTGCCAGAAGTAGAGGGCCATAGCAAGACTTGAGGACCAAGGTCAGGCCTCCTGTGGTTTATTTTTCAAAGAAAATGATTTTATTGGTATATTTTAGATATATGTAATGATCACAGTCTTCACAGGATATTTGTACCTGTACACCAAAGAACTCAATTCCTTTGTTTTCCCCATTCAGCTACCCTCCTTCAACCCTAGACTCCCCTGTGATTTAAAAGCATGACATGTCTAGCTAGGACAGATAAATACTTTGTTTCCAAGGGTTACTACTTTTAGAAGGTGCCAAAAGGCATGTCTTTGTAAAGTTAATATCAATTGTGTTTTAAAACTTCTGTAACTACAATAACACTCAGGATAAAAGGGACAACTATAGAATCAAAATACTGAGTAATTGTTAAAAATGGTCTTTTTACTTTAAAAGAAATCTTCCTTGTATGTTAAGACATAGTTCAAATATTTATTTATATAAATATGTCCCATGTCTAATTAGCCTGACTGCCCACTGGCACCTAACTCTTGTATTTTCACAATGACTGGTTGCCTGTCTGCCTTCTCACTAGGACAGGGCAGCTGACTGCAGCTCAGAGCATGCCAACCTCTTGACCTTTATTTTGCACACCAAGACCCAGGGTACAGCACAAAGGAGGCATTTGATTATGTCTCATGAATGCCTCACAGATAGGCAGATAACCAAAAGAATACAGTGCCCTCTCATTCACGGTGCCCTGCTCTGGGAAGGATATAAGGATTTAGAGCACAAGACTTGTGTCTAGGTTTGAAAAATCCAGCGGAGTTTTGAATACTCGGAATTAATAATAGTGAAAATTAATCAATGGCATGCACTATCACAGGACACAGAACTGTAGTTCAATTAAGAGTGGCAAAAGTGAGAAGGCTTCAGAGGTGATGTCAACTGGTGACAGAAAGCTTAATGAAAGCAAAACTTAAGTTTGGCGTTGCAGAGAAGAATGGAACAGAAATGATGTGAAAGAAGCACTAGGATGAGAAAGCAGCAGGCCTGGCTGAGAAGGTGCCCTGGGCACTGTGGCTGCTCTGGGTGTGACTGCCGAAGGATCCATGCACTCCTGACTTCCTGGGGGGGGGGGGGGGAATAGGCACTGTGACCTGAGTTAGATGATTCTCACTGAAGGACACCAGGGAATCCGAGCTGGGAGGTGGTGTGCAGACTGGTGCTGCCACACAAGGGAGATGGTCACCGAGATTCCTATCCCCTGAACTCCAGTGCACGTGGGTCATACGTGGCACCCATCATTCTGAGGAGTCAAGCAGCCGCACCACCACTCACCCAAAGACAGGAGTCCTTTTGCTGCTCTCTCCTGAGGGAGAGAGTCCATAGAGTGCTCCTGACAACCCGATAAACAGTGCTGGGGACTGGATCAGCCAGAGTGGGCAATGACTAGAGCATAAGAGCTTATTTCATTCACCTATGTTTGACCTGCTTCTAAATCCACTCCCCCTCCATCAATGTAACTTCCTCCTCATTCCTCAGACCACCCACTCTCTCTTCTGTGCCTACAGTCCAGGTTGCCTTGTGTACAATTTTACCTTAGTACTTTGTCAAGACTGCAACACCTTTGCTGACACATTGTAAACATCCCACCACCCTTTTCAGTAAATAACAATGTGCTCAGGTCTTTTATAGATGCCAGTGATCAATAACCAATTTTAACGGTTTCCATGAAAGAAGCTGCTATCTTCCCTTCAAAACAATAGCACCAGAGAACAGGAAGAGAAACCATGAAAACAATGTTGACTTTTCACTGACCAATTTAATGATTACCCTTAAAAATGGTTTAAGTGCTTTTTTCTGAACCCAGCTAGTTTTAGCAGTAAGGCAGCTTACAAGTATGATGCATATTTTGCTTTAGGAGATTAACTACAGGAAGCAGCTGGCATTAGGCATACTCAATACACATGGAATAAATTATTGTACGAATCCCCAATGAAGGTGTTCTGTGATAGCTTCAAGTTGCCCTGCAGCCCAAAAGGTAATTCAAGAACAGCATGCATCCAAAGGACTTACAGTTGTAGATGGCAATTTTTTTTTTTATCTTTTCGAGACATGGTCTCACTATGTAGTTCAGACTGGCCTTGAGCTCACATTTGTAGCCCAGGCTGGTCTCGAGCTCACACCGATCCTCCTGCCTCTGCTTCCCAAGTGCTGGGATTATAGGCATGCACCACTATGCCTGGCTGGCAAAAAACTACTTAAACACATTTTTCTTCATTCAAATTCCCTTAGGTGAGGGAAAGGGTTACTCTGCAGGGGAGGGACTGGGGCAGAGGGGAGGGACTGGGGCAGAAGGGAGGGAGGGTGGGATGCTCCATACTTCCAACTCAATTTTAACAAGCTAGCAAGACCTGTGCCTCAGTATCTATGTGAAACATCCCTACTCTAAATGCATCTTTCTTGATCCTGTATTTCCATTTTAATTTACAATACAACACTGAAATAATATTACTCCTAGAGAGGGCGGCAGCCTCGGAATGGGAAGCCTCTCCTGTGTCTGACACCATTGCTTCTGCCCACCAAAAACAGTCTGCTGGAAGACACCCAAGGGGCTGAAGGTAGAGGCCACGTCCATCAAGGTATAGGGTGACATAGTTCCTGGCCTTCACAGCTGCCTGCTGTGTTGACAGGAAATGCTGCTATGCCTTAGCATATTGCCTACCTAAAGCATTGTTTCTCTTCCCCTCACAATGTAGGCAATTGTAGTGAATTCACTCGACTTAAGATATTAGCTTGCAATGGTGCACTTTGCTTTACTAGAACAAAGTGCCTGAGTCAGGCCACTTTATAAAGAAAAGCATGAGATGAGCTCTCGCACACAAGGAGTATCTACGTGCACGTCTAGAGCTGACCTCCAATTGGCAGAGTCCTGAGGCACACAAAGCATTTCACCAAAAGTGTGCTGCATGTATACATAAGATGTGACCAAAATATCGTGTATCCTTCAGCTTTTAACAGTGAAAGACGCACTGCCATGTTACAGTGAAAGACGCACTGCCATGAATTCCCTCAAAATCTTCCTGTCACTTTAAGCACATTCACCCCACCTCCTAGAACTGCTCTGGAGTCCTATTTCCTGGAGTCCTTAGCTATGTGTCCTGGCTGCATCACTGTCCTCAATGCATTCCAAACATTTCTCTTTTATGGTCATTATTACTGAGGAAGAGCAAGAAGTCACACAGTGCCAGATCTGGTGACTACAGCTGGTATTTTTCATGATACCTACTATACACACTCAGAAAGAGGACTTCTGGAGCTGCTTCAGAAGTGGCAAGAACAGGCCAAGTGTGTCTGAAATAAGGGTGAGAACTTTGAGGGTAACACACGGCGCTGTTTCATTTACACTTTTTTAAAATGTAGGCTTTCTGACTCCTTTTTAATCACCCTGTGTGTCTATGTCCTCCAGCCTCACGCTCTTCTGCAGCGGTCATATTTAACCAAGTGGGCTCCACCCCAGGACCACATCCAACCTTCCAGAGCCACACCTCTGCCCATCCTAGCAGAGCTGTTTCTGCCCTGTTCACACTGCACAGTGGGGCTGCTGTAACATGAACTCTGAAACCACCTCTGAACCCTGTACACCTCGGGTGCTACTTCCTGAGGAGGTTCTCTATGTCAAATCCCCTAATGGGGCTTACAGTTTTAGTTTTGTACTTAAGACCATCACACAACCACCATCTTCCCCACTGTGGACTGTATTCTCAAAGACAGCTACAATATCTGCTCTTACATCATGTTTTTCACATGAGAACAGAATCCCAGCAAAAACCTTTGAATGAAACACACAGTGAATATTAAACTATTTAATGCAAAGCTACTGAAAAATAAAAGCTAGGAGGGTACTATGAGAAAGTACAGGATGTGCACCTCCTATAACTGAGGGGCGAAATTCCTCTAGACAGCACACAGACAGCCGTGACCCACATGGGCAATGGCACTTACCCACTGTCGGTGAACAGGAATTCCAAGTGCGTCATGAAGACTTCCCAGCGGGAGACACCACACCGCTGCGCCAGGGAGAGCACAATGCTATAGACGGTGTCCTCGAGAGTTCTTCAGGAGTGTACGGCAGACACAGAGAGGGAAGCAAAGAGCAAAGTACCTGGTGAGCAGACAGCACCAGAGGTGCTGCTCCCTGAGACATTTGCACAAGGGGGTTTCAGGACTCGCTTCCCACTGTAGAGAGCCATTCACGAGCATCTGGTCACACCAGCTCAGCTCCCCTTCCCCAGAGGAACATCTGATGTGTCAGCAGTCACACTGATGATCACAAATGGGAGAAGGAAGGACAGTGTTACAGGGCCCACCTGCAAGGCCTGGGACAGCACTCCCACAGCAAGGATTCACCCATCAAAACATCGGCAGTGCTCAGGCAGCAAAAACCAATCTCTGCCCTAAGGTAGATACTGAAGAAAGCATGGTCACTCAACAAATGTCTATGCTTCCTATACTGCCACAGACTGTGCAGCTGTTTAGGATAGAGAAGAAAGGCGTTTCCTAAGGAGCTCCCATAACCTAAGGAATAACATGAGACGAGAATCTCTAATGCATGTGAGAACAGGGATAGAGAATAGAGAGCAACTGATTTCCACTGAAGGAAAAACAAGTATCTACTAGGAAAGGGTGGTCCAAAGGAAGATGGAAGGACTTCCGATAAAGTGAGGCTGAAAAAGGCTCATAGGTAGGGAAGGACAGGTCCTTGGGCCTAAGGAACCCATGACTTCTCCAATCAATGACTTAGTGAAGGTGTAAGCCAGGGAAGAGCCTCACCAGGGATAGGAAGTATTCAAAAAAAAAAAAAAAAAAAACCAGCACAGAGCACCCACATTAGGGCTCAGCACAGGACACCTAGGCTCCTGGATACAGAAAAATAAGGGAGAAATTCTGGGCTAGAAGACAGAACTCTGGGCTGGAAGCTGGAATTTTGTGTTGGAACGAAGTAGCAAAGGCACAGCAGCAGAAAAGAAAACTGTTATTATATGTTGGATTAGCCAGGGGTTCACAAACATTTTCTTCAAAGGGCCACACAATAAATATTTCAGTCTTTGCTGCCACATAATTTCTAAGGCATAGTTTTTATTGTTTTCCCATAAACTTTAAGAGCATGAAAGCAATTTCTTGTTTATGGGCTATAGAAAAAAAAAAGGCCCAGGCCTTGGTAAAGTTGTTAACCTATGGATTAGAACAATTCAATTGAATTTCTGTCTTATTTCAGTTACCACCTCTACACGACAGAGTAAAAATCCCTTGCCCTTCCTCTCCTCAGAGTCTGGCATGCTGTCTGCTGCAAGTGCATCTTTCTTCACAATATCAGGGATTGAACTGAGGGCCCTCACATGCAAACTACCCTTTGTAATGATGGTTTCGCAGCTCCTGGAGAGTAAACACAGGGCCTTCATGCTAAGCCTATCCCTACTCCTGCCTTGTGTTGCGCCACATTGTGTTGTTTGATAAGGTCTAAGTCATTAAATTTTCCAGGTTGGGCTCAAACTCAAAATGCTCCTGTCTCAGCCTCTGCCTTAGTTAGCACTGCTGTCTATGCCACTATATCCAATTTATGGATGTATTTATCACTTGATGAAGCTGGGAAGGAACCAGAGTGTGTTGTGCACTGTCCCCTGAGAAAGTGTCATCCAAGAGATGCAGACAGGAACAGGCAGACACAATGTAATTAGAAAGGAAAAAACAACTACTGCCATTAAAGATGATGACAAACAGCAAGAAAATCAAGAAAGCCACTTTACGCCCGGTGTGGAAGAGGAGGAAGTGGGTCATGCAATTCATCTACAAAAGACACTGAAATCCAAATCAGAACTGGCAGAACTGCAAACCTGTGAAGCGCTGAGGTACTTTAAACAAGCCATCCAAAGACTGCAGTGTGTTGTTCTAAGCAACAGAATGTAGAGAAGAGTCTATTATATATTTATCAAAAGCATGCATTTGTCCTCTAGGACATACTTCAAATATCATATGCTAGCTGGACACTTTAAAAAGAAAACAGATCTAGCAAAATGTAACGAATGATCTCAGACACAAGTCCTAATTTTGCATATACATGGTAAACAGTGTCATGCTTCCTAGCCACCCAAAGGAACAGGGCTCAGGTTGAGATTCAGCGCCTGACCACGTGGCCCTGCACAACTCCTTGAAGCTCTGAGAGCTGCAGCACAAGCTATTATACCAGATACCGAGTAACTACACAACTAGGGACCTCTAGGAGGACAGCAAGTGACAGGGACTGCACACCCACTTGCCACAGAGCCACCATGTCTGTACCAGCTTTGCTTTGGTCTTCCGACACCCTGCCTGGTCCTGGGTGGCTTCTGTGGGAAGAAAGCCCAAGGGTGCAAGTGATAATGGTAGATACACACATTCCTATCATCAGGTTCACTCTGTTACATCTAAAACACACAACAGGAGCGATGAATCACCTCTCCATGGGGGAATTTCCCCTCAACCCCAGCGCTGGGATCCAAGGCTGCCACAGGACACAGGAAAAGGATGCAGAGGGCCCATGGCCTTCAGAAGTTGTGGCTTGCTTTGACACAGGACAGGGCCAGCTCAAAGACTCAGAATCAGCCTTGTCACAGTCACCAGCTATGGGAAATTGGGCCATGGCCACATATCCTGAAGCACCAAATCTCCCAGCTATAAACTGGGGAGACAATGCTTTACCTTTTAGGTAATAACAGAAGGATAAGTAATGCCTATAAAGTTTCTGGAGCACCTCACCAGGATGGTGAGCACTCACAAATGTGCGGTGTGAGAAATAAGACATCCCCCCTTGCAGAAGAAAGGTGATTCCTACTGAGACAGCATTAAGCTGCACTGGTGTCCCCCCTGTGCCCTCTCCCAGGCTGCATCTCCCTCAAAGGGACAAGGCCCACAGGAAAGTGGGTGATGGCCATTCCTGGCCTCCAATAGAGGTGATAAGCACTGGTAACCGCTCTTTCTCTAGAAGCCTGGGGCAGATAAAAGAACCCAGAGAGACCACATAGGGTCATCCCCACATATCATATCAATGAGATCTAATTTATATGCAACGAGAACATTAAACTGCTAAGTACTTTTTAAAAAGTCCAGGCAAGACTCAAACTCATGATTGTCCTGCCTCAGTCTCCCTACAAGCTGAAATTACAGGCATGCACACAATGAACTGCCATGTACTTTGGAGAGTAATACTTTCTGGCAATCTGGCTTACAAGAATCCACCAGTAACCACCCCACCTCTCCCTTGACCCTCTACTTCCTCTACTATATCATAATCTTGGCACAAGACTACCAAAGGCTTAGGGAACTTGAAAACCAACAGGCCTATGCCTTCCATCAATGTGCGCTGGCTCAATGTGTTGCATGGCCTCTACTGCTGTCTGGGAGAACACAAGCATCTCTCCTATGACGGGGAGGAGTGCGCCGTTCCTGTGGACAGCTACAGCACATGTCAGTCATGGAAGGACTATGAATGGTATTTTGGGAGCACAGTTTGTGTGTCTCAGACCCAGCCCCTCACACGACAAAGGTGCCCTTACTCTGCCAGCCCAAGGATGGTCTCCCGCTTGTACTGGTCATCAGCAGTAAAGCGCTGCACGTCCACACCCTTGCCCAGGCCCTGCAGGAGCTGTGCCTGTGTGAGGTCCAGCAGCCGTTCGTTGTAGTAATGCAGCTGCGTGGTGAGTGAGGCCAGGTCCTCCGGCCAGGCTTCATGACCATGATGAGTCACATGGCTGGTGACCATCCTAATCAGCTCTTTGGGGTCAGCCTGCGAAAGGAATGGAAGATCCATCAGAAGTGCACTCACCAAGATGAACATGGGAGGGACAGAGAAAAGGTTGTGCCCACCTGGCCTTTCACACTGAGCATCGTGGCCTGCAGCCAGCACAGAGGGCACTGTAGGCCACACAGCCAGGACTTGGATCCAGGCCAGATACATGGTATGTCCACTCTGTCCCTCCGCATTGAAAACCTCTGCCACTTCAAAAGCAGTACTTCTTGCTGCTTTGCCTCCTATAAACCTGCATCATACTCTTACCTGCACTACAAGATCATTTATAGTAACTTTCCCACCAGAAATGTCATCACTTTTGCCTCTGGATGCATATTTGGGGTCCAACACAAAGTGCTTTTAAAATGAAAGCTGCAGTTCAATGGCCCCACCCTAAGAAGCTACAGAGAACAGGATTTCCCCAGAAAGAATCAGGAAAACAAAAACCAAGTGACAGATCAAGAGGCATTGAGCAGGATTCAATATTAACCCATTGGCTTTCCGTATTTACATGTGAGTTTGCCCAAGGTTTATTAGGCCCTTATCTGGAGATGGGCAATGACTCATAGGAAATGAACCTCTGTGAGTCGCTGGTCCTCACTGAGGCCTATAGGGGCCTGTGAAGCGCTGTGACACCTCAAAGGACAGGGTAAGGCCACAGCTGAGGATCTTTAGCTCCAACCTCAATTAACTAAAAGCAGACTACAGCTTCAGATTCTTCACTCCTGCAATAAACACTAACCTAAAGATAAGGCAGTTCTCCACATTCCCCCTCATTTTCTTCAGTATCTTTTCCCCTTATTTGAAAACCTAATAAATATGGCCACCAAGTGAAGTTCTTGGTCAGAACCCAGAGAATCTCAAAATCTATGAGAAGGTCTTTTATCCTCCTGGAACCCTGCTGCATACCAGTTGTCTCACTTATTCAAGACTTCACAGCCCACTCATTTGGGAGACTGCAGGCCTCATCAGCCCACAGTAACTGATATTAAGGGATATTATTAATCTGGTAACCCAGCTCACACTAAATCCCAGAATCAGGAACACTTTGGGTTACATAACAAAGCATTCAACTAACTCCTACTGTGCTTGATTTGGGGCTCAGTGGGACAGCACCCCATGATTCTTAGCAGCTTCTCAAAGGTAGTAAAATTATTCTAGTAGAGCAAAACCCAGAAGCCAACAGCCAGCAGGGAAGGACAGCAAGGATGAGCCAGCAACATTCACTCACACTATTGTGGATCTAGGTGTCAACAAAGCAGATTCCAGAATTACTAACAGAAAGCATGGAAGACAGCATTAACTCACGCCATCACTCATTTCTGGGATGACACAGGACATGTTATAAGATGAGCAAACTGGGATAAACCCCAAATCTACCCTGGCTCTTGGTAACATATGCCTAATTTAGCAAGCTGCCGCATTTCTGGAGGGTAGAAGCATCACTTGGAGCCACACGGGAGGCTTGTCAGGGCCAAGTCTGCTGCCAACTACACCTGAAAGTTTCACTTGATCCTGTGAGGCAACAAGCTAAAAGCATGGATGAAAACCAGTTAAAGAAATCTTGGATCCTAGCAGGTGGACCTAAGCAAAAGCCAGACTTACTGTATTTCATTTTTCCCTATCTCTATATGTACCAAGTCCTATTCTTAAAAATCACAGGAAAGTGTCGTAAGTCAAAATACATGCATGTGAATGCCACAACAAAGTGAAGGCTTTTATTCACTTAGCAAATTTTCTCTGTGTGCATATATTATGTACCGAGAGAGGTACTACCAGGGTATATCCCCATTCCTCTGTGGAAGAGCTTGTATCTTAGCTAAGTCCTCAGGGACCAATAGCAGGAAGGCCAGAGTTATGATCTAAGTCTAAATATGATCTAATCTAAATGCCTCCTACAAAGCCTCCTGGCTGGAAGCTGATGGATCACAGGCACTGTGCTCATCAGCAGATCCATCATGCATGAATTCAGGACTGAATGTGCTGCAGGAGGTACAGCTTGGTTGGAGGTCACTGCAACGTGACCTGGAAGGGTGCATTCTTGTCTTTAGCTCCTCCCTTCTCTCACTGACTATTGACTGCCATGGATCAAGTAGCCTTTCTCTGCCATGCCCTAGTACCATGTCACTTCAGCCCTGGAGCCAGCTAGCCATGGACTGAACCCACTGAAACTAGGAGGTAAATCATAAATCAATCTCTTCTCCTTTGAGTTTCAGGTATTAGGAACTTTTTAACCCAGTGTTGGGAAAGTGACTAATATAATTACTAAGAAACAGAAAGACAAGTTCTAGTAAAAACCAGGGTGTGTACTGAGGTCTACATGGTAGCTATGGTCAGACAGAACGATGAAACAGACAGGCCAAATCTAAAGATAACTAGATAGTACTTAGGAACAGTACTTCTGACAAAGGATTTGATAAAAGGGAACCCTGCCTCAGTTCTTAGAATGGCTATGCTGCTCTTTAACTCAGTCTTTTTCTCTCTGACTGAGCCCCTCAGGGGACCACTCTGAACCTTCCACTATGGGCACAGCACTTCTGCAGCTACCCTGGCCCAGAGACAGCACTCTTGGGCTGGCAGGCCTATGGACACCAGTTCTTCAGGCACCACACCTACACATTTGTCACCACCTCAGTAGGGCTGCATCTCACTGACATTCTCGCTTTGTTCTGATGTAACTTATAAAACCCATATTGTAGTCAGGGCTTACAGGAAATAGATTTAATACAGGATGCATAATTCATAGGAGTATTTCATAGTAGTCACCCAAAGAGTCAAATACAAAAGAGTACAATAAATCTATCCACACGTTAGAGACCCAAAAAATCCAGCCAAGGGCCTGGATCAAATGGCAATGTCCAGCACAAGCCAAGCTGGAGGCCTAGAGTCCCAAACATCTCATACAAGTCTGTATCAAGAATCTACACTGGAAAGGCGCAAAGGTCAGCAGTGGAAGCTAGAAAGTCTACTCTAGCAGCAGTAAGGATCTATGCTAGTAGGCTGAGGGATCTGCACTGGAGCTAGGAAGCGATGTTCAAGGTAAGAATCAGAACTCCCCCAAAGAGCACTGTAGCCATCCTCAGTGACAGTGAAGACCTGACCTCCTCTGACAGTGAGAACAGCCACATTTAAATTAGGAAAACAGCATGACAGGCTCCTCCAGGAGAATCAACACCTCACCGTCTTCCCCTCCACTTCTCCCTTTGGGCTGTTGGCAGCAATTCTTAGTGGGCCTTCTGCACCCAGGGACACCAGCTCAGCTGGGTGTTCCATGCTGACCATCAGTTAACCCATCACAAACCCAAGAGCCAGGTGGAGAGCAGCACCACCAACTGGCAGCACAGAAGAATGATGTGCGTAAGTGCCACTGCTGACACCTGCAGAGACCCTTATGTACCCTACAGAAAATCACAGCAACTTTCAAATTCACAAGTAGCAGAAAAAAACGCACTATCATCTTTGTCAGTTAAGAAGTAGCATTTAAAATGAGCACAGACATGCCCAGCTTAGTAGCCAGCAGACTTTGTACGACCAACTCAGTGACTATGAACTTCAGGGTGTCACCTGCAAACCAGCAATGACAAACCGCTTCCATGTTGTGAGGCATCCAGGAAATGGTAAGTATAAAACCACATGAGCGGGTGACCCACAGGACAAGTGTGGAACTTGGTACAAAAGCATACACTTTAATTGTACATCTGTAGCATGCTTTCCTTCTCATAATATGAATGACAGCTTCTAGGTGTAGACCTTTTCCAGGAAGTATGCAGTCCTCTGCTCTGCAGACACACAGAACAGGGTACAGGGGCTGGCTTTGACCCAGTAGCTGAGTCTGCAGCCCAGCTCAATGCTTAGCAGAGGGAGATGTGGAGCTGCTGCTTTGTTGTTTCCTCACCCATAAAAAACATGCACACAGGCACAGCAGCCTGCCGGGGGGCCACAGATCATGGACTTCAAAGCACCCCTCATCCATCACTACAACAGCCAAGTGGCCCAAGCTCTCACTCAAAGACCTCAGAACTAGTGACTGGCAGAGGTGTGTGCACACAGCATCCATGTAACGACAGCATCCCAGCCACACAGCCATCCCGGAGGAGTCCGGGAAACACAGTCCCAAGGCTGCCTCCGTCACATCACCTGCGGCACATACCCGGGTTCTCCTCGGCACGTATTCACACTTCTTTCCTCCACAAGTCCCGTGACATAATTTGTCAGGAGAAAAGCCTTTAGCCCCTAGCAAGATTGCAAAGGGCTTTATGGGTAAGCTTCAGGATGATCCATGTTGAGTATCAGACTGATACTGTAAAATATCACAGGCTCTAAAAAATGCTGGCATAAAAAAGCACCAAGAATGTAAAAAGGAATAGTGGGAAGAACTGAATGAGATATAATCTCTTAACAAATATGATCAAATATCAAAAATATGAATAAATATTGATGACAATGAAAAGCTCACTGACTCAATCTACTGTTCACTAGTAGGAATAATAAATCCATTCCAGTATAATAGTCTTCATTTCTGCTCAATATTGTCTGAGAAGTTTTAAACAGGTGGTAAGCTTCCCCTATAGGGTTGTTATTTTCCTTGAGGTAATTTCCTACTTAGTATTTTCAATTACAAGCTTTAAAAAACACATCCTAGAAACATCTAACATAAGGTTTTGAATTTCACTCCTGCTGTGTTTGACTCTACAGACCATAAACAAAAAGACATATTTCTATTTTTAACTGATTTCATCTCCTAAACATTTTTTTAGAAGAATGTCATATGGCTGGTGAGACAGCTCAGCAGACTAAGTACCTGCCTAGCCAAGCACAGGGACAGGGGTTCGGACCCCTAGCAACACAGGCCACACTGGCCCCACCCCACCCCCAGGCATGCTAAGCCAGCAATCAAGTCTGGGCATGGTGGTACATGCCTGTAGTCTCAGTACTGGGGAGGGTGAAAACAGGGAGGATTACCACTACAAGTCCAGGTAGTAGGTACCTGTACCAAATACATAAAATTAAAAATATAAATAAATAAAATAAAAGAATGGGGGCCGGGGAGATGCTCAGTGGAATAAGTGCTTGCCTGGCAAGCACAGGGTCCTGAGTTCAATCCCCAGTACCCCCCCCCCAAAAAAAAAAAAAAAGAATGTTACAGAGATCACACTTTAGGATATATTTTATCATAGTCATAAAGGTAAGATTTACATAGAAGTCAGGTACCATACAACATGAGTGACTTCCATTTGTATAACATATAAATATATATTATATATTATTATTCCAAAACTATATATATATATATATTCTGCATAATACATAAATATGAAAATCCTGCCATGCATGGTGGTGCACATCTATCATGCCAGCACTCAGAGGCTGAGGCAGAAGGATTGATACAAGTTCAAAGCCAACCTGGGCTACAAAGTGAGCTTAAGGTCAGAATGAACTATACAGCAAAATCCCTTTCTCAAAAAGACAAAAAATAAAATAAAAGTGCAGAACTTCACACTATTTCTGAACAGATGCAAACGATGAACCCTGACTTTTTAATTGTACACATTTTCCCCTACTGAGTTTTTTTGTTTTTGTTTTTTTTTCTTCTTTATTTTATTATTTGGTATAGAGTCTCACTACACAGGTCGGACTCACAGTGATATTCCTGTCTCAGCCTCCCCAGCACAGGGATTACAGGTCTGTGTCACCACACCTGGTTTCTGTGGCCAGTTCAGCACACCCTGGGTCCCAGAGTCAGCAGTGCATATGGTAGCAGGGATCAAACCTGGCTCCTTGCGCTTTGTCAGGCAGCCACTTACGTCACCAAACTATCACCTCAGACTCCCTCCTGAGTTTTCTGACCAGGTGTGTATTATGTCTTAAACACAGAAATGAGGGGATGAGGGCAGACAGTAGCATGACATGGTGATATACTGGATGACTGTCTGTCAGTCAGCACTGTAGAAAGCTATACACCAGCTGAGCTCAAGGTGACACATGCAGTCACATGTACGGTTGGATAGATGCAGGTTCACGCACACAGCTCCTCCAGAGGCAGGTTGTACAGCACACAGCTGCAGGGTGGAGACACTCAAGGCAGGCTATGGGTTAAAAAGTAGTGCAAATGACAGAGGAGAGAAAGCTCAGTTCCCCTGGGGTAGTAATGTACAGGCAACCAACTGAAGCCACTCTGGTGCCTGCCTCCATGCTGACTCACTGGGAGTCAGTCTGAAGAACTCTATCTCAGCAGTGCTGAAGTGTGCAGACTCTGACCAGGAGATGGTCACAGTCTGGGCTTTCCCACACCTGCACTCATGGGCATCAGGACTCCCTTGTGGGTCCCGCACAGCTGCAGGCACAATGCCTGGACTCATCACACACCAGTGCACAGTGAACAGTCCCTGGTGGGGAATGGATTCAGGAGCAACTGAGATCACAGACTTGGCCAGGCAGAGAGCAAAGAGCAGTGGAGAGGGCTGAAGATACAGTTCAGCAGCACAGAGTCTGTCTGAGAAACACAAGGTCCTGAGTTCAATTCTCAGTACAAAAAAGAAGAGGGGCCCTGGAGTTCAGCCTCCCCTGCCATGGCTGGGAAGAGAAACAACCAGGACAACATCTGCACCCACAGAGGTGTACAGGGGGCCTGAAATTCAGAGAATCCCAAGCTCTGGATGCCAGTAAGAACATCAGCTTCCAAAGAGGCTGTGTCAGTAAGCAGGAAGGAAAGGGGCCCAGCTCGCTGAGGCCTGATCTGCCATGGAGGGGTCCAGACTCCGTCTCCCACTGGGATCACCCTGGCCTCACAGTGCAGAGCAAAATGGGCCAGGTGACAACATGCCAAGAGAGAAAGCCCACAGCAGGCTCAGTGACTGACCAAGGGTACTCTCCCTGGAGTCTGATCACAGACGGTATTTCGGTCCTTCTCTCTCCTTGAATGTGACATTGTGGGCTGTGAACACCAAGTGGAACCTTGTGAAAATGCCACGGTTCAAATGACACTATAGGGCACGCTTACAGAAGAGCAGACATATAGGCATATTGTAACAAGAGTTAGAAATCAGTTCATAGCCTGTGACTACGCTCACACCACTTGTCACCGAGCGAGCCTTGACTATCTAGGCCCAGATGCTCCCCCTTAACAATGTGTGAGTCAAACTGTGTCCAGCTTGTAGTTTAAAAATATGCAGAAATTGCAACTTATTTCAAGGATGCTCAAGGACTCTTTCGTTTCTTTTTTTCTTTTTTTTTTTTGCCGAACCGGGGATTGAACTCAGACCCTTGTGCCTGCCAGGCAAGCGCTTATTCTACTGAGCTATCTCCCCAGCCCAAAAGTTAGAAGGGTTTGTTTGTTTGTTGGCTGGCTCAGGTTGCCTTAAGGTTGGGTGTGGGGATCAAACCATCATCCTCTGTACCTGACTGGCATTGCCCGCACAGGTGCTTAAACCACTAAGCTAATGTGAAAGCCCCCGCAAAGACACTTTCAAATCTACCTACTTTTCTCAGATTCTCTCCCTCCCAGAATGCTCCTGTACAAATCTGCCTGACTATATGTGACATATTCTTGTATTCCTTGTAACCAATCACGTAATAACCTATTAGCTTTGTACTTCCCACTCACAAATCATATTTAAACTAAACTGAACTGAACTGAACTGAACTGAACTGAACTGAACTGAACTGAACTCAAACCTGACTCTGGGTGGTGATTTGAAACTCTGGGTTCTCCAGCTGGCTAGCATAATAAAAGATGCCTTCTAACACGTCAGTGCAAAGAGTCTTTCATTTGAACTGATGCTGGTTTCTCTGTAACAACATAAGAGTAGCACTCCTATGGCCTGTTGCTAGTCCTGTCCTCTGTGCCCTCCATCCAGGAGGACGGGGGAGCCAGTGCTATTTGAACAGGGTTAGGGAAGGCACCCACTCAGATAGTGGCCTTGGAGGAAGACCAGAGTATGAGAGCACATCTGGTCCTCCTCTAAGGCCACTGTCTGAGTGGCACAACCACCCTACCACCACCACTTCCCTATCCCTTTGCTTTAGTTTGACTATATATTTGATTTACTTACCTTATATATGATGTTTCTTTCCCATGCAATGTCACTCCTAAAGGGGGAGGTGCTTCTTTTCCTACTGCAAGTCTATAGGTTAAGCCCAGCACCTTGTATTGAGCGGCACTGCTAGCTGTTTTTTATTTTCTATTTTGAGGCAAGGTCTTACTAAATCATTAAGCTGTCCAGGATGGCTTGACTTTGTGATCCTCCTGCCTCCGCCTCCCACACTGCTGGGATGACAGTCATGCATCACTATGCCTAGCTATGAGGATGCCTTTTCGCACTGTTCACAACCAGGTGTGAGGGTGGTAGGGCCCAGGGGAGTCTGGCTCCCTCTCTACACACCCTGCATGGGAGCTGGAGCTGGTAGGTTCTCCTTCAGCTCTCCAGGCCTAGCTAAACACAACTGATCTTTCTAGGTGCTGGTCTCAGAGGCACCTGCATGCTGGGACCCAAAACACTTTGGTGTAGCCAGAGGCTATGCTTAGATGTTTTCACTCAGAAGTTAACAATATAGGTATGTACATAAAAGCTGTGGGAATCTTGTAGCAACAGGAATACTAGGTTCCAGTATTCTATCTCTATATCACTTTTATATCTCTGACTTAAAAATAAAGTGCACCATTCTCAAAGACTCATGTTGTCCTCTTTCCCAAGTTAGTACAATTACTCTCCTTTTGGGTGATGAATTACAACACCAATCCTCCACTTAGCCTTTTCCATGGTGCTTAGTACTCAGAAAACTGAAGTGAACAAAAGAGAGGGCTGGGGAGTTGGGGCTGCTCAGTCAAAATAAAGGTAAGAAACTCCACTCTTATGATAGGCAGACAAGCAATAGTGACTTGAGTCACATGGGCTGAGCCTGGTCACAAAGAGGAATTGTGTGCTTTAGCTGGAAGAGTTGGGCTCCCCCAGGAAAAAGGAGGGGACCAGTGGACTTACTCTGTACAGAGGGTGGCACATGTCACTAAAGCATGGTGCCAGGCGGGCGTAGATCTGGAGGCTGTAGTAGTATGCTGCCAACTGAAGTGACAGTGCCGAGTGTGACTGCTTCTCAAAGCAACGGTTCGCATCTAACACCTAGAAAGGAGCAGGATGTTGTCAATGCAGGAGAAAGAAGCAAGCAGGAGAATACAAGCCACTCCATCTCGTCTCATGACCCAGGAGGGAAACAGTTTCCATCATGTCACCCCAGGTCAAGCTGGGACTTCAACAGGACAGTGTGAAAATTCAGAAGACAGTGCCAGACAGGTGAACTGAGGGAAACATGGACTTGAAGCAGGCTTCGTGCAAAGGCTGTAGGGTTCGCCCAGGGACAAACTTCTAGAAACATCAGCAGGTAACAACACCCACGAGAAACAATGCCACTGAGGCTTATTTAAAACTCTTCATTCTCCAGGACCAACTTACCTGTGGTAAGGCGAGAAGGTAAGCAAGGGCCAAGGTCATGTCACAGGGCAAAGCATCGCTCGCCAGCTGTAAGAGAACTAATGCAGGGATGCAAGTATTACTGTATGTGAGACCCTAGGATAGTCACAGTGAGTGTCATCATTCTGTGCAGGACCCTAGGACATTTGTACTGACCATCATGTTTTCAGCTGTGATTTCAACAGACCATTTATCTCAGGAGGACTCTTTCAAGCCATTTCATGGAAATCTACTTGGCACCATCTAAATAGATCTCATAATCTGCATTAAAGAACAACCCTGCCTGACAAGAGGGAACCTACTGGGGCAGCTGTCACATCGGTCAAAGTGCCATGGAGATGGTCCTAGAAGCCACACCATCTGGATGGAAGGGCACAGGCCAGGCTGTAAAGTTCTGCATGTGGTGACAGCCTATGTGAAAGGTGGAAAGAGTCCTAAAATAAGAGCAACAACACAGTCCTGTGCACGCCAAGGCAGGATGAACCTCTCGATTATTACACTGATACCCATGGCTTTGCTGTCTAAGAACAACCCTCTTCATGACACCCCACAAAAAGTAAATCAGTCTTCTGTTCTACTCATGTCTTAAACTTTCCCAACCCTTAACAACTTTACTAAAAAGTTTTATATGGGCAAAATGCTACCAATGTCATGGCTTTACTAAAAGAGAGCACACTGCCAATAAGTTCTGAGTTTATATGAAGTTTCTGTTAATAAACAAGCATTCTACTCACTGAGGACCTGCGAGAAAATACCAAACACTCACAATATAAACCCTTTATTTTTAAATAAAGGGTGATCTGCACTGAAGAAGGGTAATGGCAGGGAAATCATCAAAAGTAAATGTATGTCTGGAAATACACATGAGTTTCCCCAAATTTCCTTCAACAGCATGAGTAAGTCATTTGCATAGTAATTCAAGTACAATCAATATCTATGCCCAGTGATTATGAACCTTTTAGAGATTTCAATGATATAAACAACCACTATCGCACCCGTGCTATGGGAGCATGATCTCTACAATGTGGCCTGGCTTATGTCTTGATGTCCAGCCAAAGCCTCGTGCAATCACAGATGGGGCATTCTCAGAGGGGGCTGGATCTAGAGTATGTGATGCTGGGATTGATTCATTGTGCAATGGTAGGATCAAAGGCACTATGATTAAGGGTGAGAATGCTGTTCCCTCTGAGTAGCCCTGGATAAAATAGAAAAGACAGAAGTGTGGTTGCCCCTGGTTACTTTGCTACGTTCTGCCCACTGTGAACTGCTTCTATTCTGCCCCACCTAGGAGTCAGCCAATTATGGACTAAAACCTTTGCAAACAGTGAGCTAAAAAAAAAAAACCTTTCCTCCTCTAATTGTGACTGTTGAGTATCTTGCCTCAAATCAAGGTTCTCCATTGTTGAGTCACAAGATAAAACATGAACATTCTCTATCCTTCTTTAAATATCCATTTCCTGGGTGCTCTCCAAACTTATGTGAACCAAATGAATGAACAATCACATCTCCCAAGAACCTGTATAGTTTATGAGACATTTTCCAATCAAAGGCATTCATCTGAAAGCCCATTTCCTAGTTCACTCAAGATCAATGAAAGCCTTCTCTGAACTAGATGTTACTGTAAGAGTCCCTGCAAGGAATGAATATGTTAGCGTAAAATCTCATAACACAATACAAAGACTTCAGAACAATTTTCCATAAGCAATTATAGGAACAAAGAAGTATAAGATTGGTGAATGTATCCTACAAGATTGTTGAAAACTTAAGAATACAGGGATTAAGCTGTGAATTTAGATACCACAAGATAAAGCAACAAAAACCATGTAAACATAGCCCACTAGAGGTCCTGGGCCACTTTTGTAGGAGTTACAGCAGAATGACACACCATACAAATGTCACCACACACACAAGCACACACAAACACACACACACACCATGGCTGCCTCTTGACAATCATCTTCCACTGTCAGATGCTTGTCTCCCAGTCCTTCCAGCCCCCAATGCAAGAGGAAGACCCAGAAGTTTCACCTACTGATAATTCCTCCATCCTTAGTCTTTATAACATGACCTTTAGCTGCAACCTTGCCAAGCTGTTTTCCACACCCATCTTAATTTTCTCCAGATATTTTCCTTCATTATGCACAAAACAGACCAGTTTTTAAACAAGCACATCTGAAGCCACTGATCAGAATTATCACTGTCTCCTGGAGGCATCTCAGGAGCTGTGAGTTCTGAGGCTGCTGGAGAACTTTCCTTCACACAGCTGTGGACGAACCAGGCTGGGGCCCACCTGGAGAGGACATCCCATCACCAACAATCTTCTAGTCCCAACTTCTTTGTCATAACATCAACTCAATCTGCCTCTTATTTATTGTTCATTTGGCTATTTCCAAAAATCAAGGCACCCTCAAAGGATGACAATGTGCTACCACCAAAGATATTCCTAAACCTGTGCTACAGATCTCAAACAAATGCTACAATGAAACCCAAAAGAAGACAAAACCAGCTTGAAAGAGCAATAAGGACACAGAGGAGAGACACCACCTGGGAACGTCGCCCCCGGTGACTCCATGAGCACAATAGGGAGGAAGCCTGTCCTCAGACTCATCTACAAGAGGGCATCACTCTCAGCAGGCCACCTAAGTGACTACCCCGAAGCCCTGAGTCCTAGCAGAAGTACCTACAAGGCCAGGCCTCCTGCCTAAGTGCTCTCCATCTCTCTGCCAATAGCGACACTGCAGCACACAGCAACCAGCATGCAGGAGCCCATCTCTCAGAACTCATGTCCCTTGGCTCCATCTTCTGTTTGCTTTTTGGTTTACCTTGTGTCATATCTCATCCACACACATAACCAGTAAGAGACTTATGTTCCCAGTGAACAGGCATGGTGACCCCTGGCTATCACACTATTGATACACAGTGACTCGCATTGCATTCTGCGGTTGGGTGAGCAGCCTGGACAATAAAAAGAAAAGCAAGAATCAATGAAGACTAATTCATGGAGGAAGAATAATGTTACTACAATCTTCATGCAGAGGCAACATCAACTGTAAAACGCACCAGGAATTACCTAACAGTCTTCAGGAAAAAAAAACAAACACAGCTTTAACTGCAAGATTAAAAATAGTAAGTACATCCAGGTGTAGTGGCATGTGCCTGTAATCCCAGCACTTGGGAGGCCAAGGCAGGAGGATCAGTGTGAGTTCGAGACCAGCCTGGGCTACAAAAGTGAGCAGAAAGCCAGCCTGAACTGCATAGTGAGACCCTGGCTCAAAAAGAAAAAAAAAAAAAAAAAGACAGTAAGTACGAAAACAAGCACCGTAGAATCAAAGAAAAATGATATAGTTGACAAAAACCTCCAGTCTTCTAAGATCCACATAGTAAGTGGGGAAGTAGCACTTACCTTTCTTGCTGAATGTGAACACTGATTAAAGAAAACAATTATCTAAAAATGTTTACAGCATCAGTTTTTGGGGGGAATGGCAGTTCCACTGCCCACATATACTTGTCAGCCTTTACCCCACAGGGCACTTGCTCAGGCAGCCAGCCTGGCACTGTCCCAGTGCACTGGTGGTGGTGAGGGGACCAGCATATGTGAATGGGAGTCACAGACAAGACTTGCAGGAAAAGTGCCCTCCTTCCTCGTCAGTGACAGCCCAGAATATAGACCTCATGACTGGGACTCTAGCAGCCTTTAAATCATGAGGTAGCCACTAGGATAGCATAAAAGAGAGAGTAAAAGGAAAGAAAAAGTCAAGAGATCTACCCTGGAACCCTGAAGAAACATAAAGACACTAAGGAGAAAGTATAGGCACAAGCCACCAGGGGTAAACTCATATCCATGTCCTTCCTTTCCAATAACTCTAGAGCTAACACTATGCCACCAAACAGGAAATTCTTAAAATAGGCTGGTTGAGGGGTTCCATGCCTAGAACCCCAGCCCTCAAGAGGCTGAGGCTGGAGAATGGCTGAGTTCAAGACCAAATAGGCTACAGAGTGAGTTCAAGGCCAGCCTGGACTGCAAAGCAAGACCTGTCTCCAAAAACCTAATGAAAAAGAAAATTCTTAAAATCAGATGCAGATTTGTAATTAATTAAGCATAAAAATAGGAAAAAAATAAATAAGCATTAAGCACAGGACACCATTTGTTAGAGGAACTGTTCACAAAATTAGCCATTTAAAGCTAAGAATTGTGTCTCATGCATCCTTTTAAATCCTCAGTGTTAGTGTCTGGAAAAACACCCAGTTCTCAAAAAATGCTCTAAGAAAACATGGTTGGGCTGCAAGAAATCGCAGGGCACTCCATCCCTGTTCGCACGCCCAGACATCTGCAGATGCTCACCATCCCCCAAATCAGCCCAGTGAGGAGTCAGGGTCAGGAGCCACCTTGCTTACCTTCTGTGGTTGGAAATGCTCCACTCCCATCCGGCTCAGCCTCTGTCAGTTTCCCGGTCCTCAGCAGCACCTCCGCAAAGCTCTCCACAGTGGCCCACTGACCAGTGTCAAAGTTCACGTCAGGCTGCACAGAAGCAATGTCCACCTTTCAATGTGTGCCTTTTCTAAGAGCATGTTCTATATGCTCTTAGGACACTGTGGGACACTGTAACACACTGTTGCTTTTGGCAACTTGGACAGCACCGTCTCACTACCGCACACACCTTTTTACCTAGCATTTCAAGTGATTTTCATCTCATGTCATTGTGTGGATAAAATCACACACATATAGCCACAAATGCCATAAACAAGAACCCAGCCCAAGAGGTACATCTGCTGGGTGATTTCTGATTTCCTTTACATGTCCATGGTAGTTGACAGGAAGCCTGTCTTTTTAGGTACACTATCCTTACCTCAGAAACAAAAGGACTCGAGATGACCGACGCATAGAAAGGATGACATCCTTGCCTTTCTAGGTCTTCGTTGGCCACAGTTCCAGCTCGATAAGAGCCACCAAATTCTTGGCCCTAAACAAAACCAAGTGAAGAACAGTGAATAAAAAGGGTGAGGAACAGATAGGGAAAGTGGATTCCAAAAGAAACCCAATGTGTCTCCGAGACTGGATGGGTCGTGGAACACAGACACTGAGCGAGGACCGAGGCATGACAGCACATCCGAGGAGCTGCACTTCAACCCTGCTGCCAGGGCCTCTTGCTTTCTGATGCCTCTGACCTCACTTAGAAGCATCAAGCAATCCATGTCACACACAAAGCAAGTCCTTGTCACAGCAGCACAACTACCCTAGATGTCACCTGCACATTGCTACCCTGCTGGAAGATCAAGGAGCAGAATAACGCTTCAGGCTTTGAGGTGTTAATGAGCCTTAACTTTCTATTCCATGCTCACCATCCTGCCTGCATCCTAGTGCCCAAGGTCACCCAGCCAGTCAGGCTGCTGGAGAGATCCGCCCTCCCCAGCCCAACTCAGCCAGGCCACCACTCAAGGCTGATCACAGGAAGATGATAGCGATGCTGCCTTTTTCTTTCCCTATAGCTTTGCAAATACACACACACACACACACACACACACACACACACACACACACACACACCTGTTGTTCTCAACACCCTGAGAATGACCTGACACTATGGGCTCCCTAGGAGTTCATCTCCCCTCATAGACTTGAACATCCCTTGCTGAAAAAATCCAGCAATAGACATTCCACTAGGTGCTGTGCGGCTGCTTTCTGGCAAGCATGACCAGGGGAACAGCAAAGCTGCTGCTACTCTAACAATGACAGCTGATTTAGGAAACACTGGTTTAGGGCTAGGACTCACATGCAGGGTCCCTTCCAAAGCCTCATATGCTCACCTGTGGCTTTTAGGGAGAACACTAGATGGTGGGGGGTGGGGCTACACTGGCCAGGGGAGTGTGGCACTGGATCGTGGGTGTGACATGATTCTTGGCATGCGGTACTGGACCACAGATGTGTGACTCTGAATTGCCGGTGTACAGCACTAGCTTGGTTCACTGAGGGGAGTCACTGCTGGGTGTGATGTTGGGCAGTGGGGTGTGGAGGGAGGAGGAGAGTCCCTATGGGCATGGCCTGGAGAGCTAGTCAGTAGATATCATGTCTGTGTGCACGTATAACCTTCCTCCTCCCCTGGGCCCTCTTCCTGCCTGCCATGTTCTGAATGACCTCTTCTCGGCAATGCCCATCTGCCATGTTGACTTCCAACTGAAATCTCTAAGAACCCTGTGCCCAAACAAACCTTTCCTCCTTTAATTTGTAGGTGTTGGATATTTTGTCTGAGCACTGAAAAAGAAATGAAGACAAATAGCTACAATGTTAAAATTTTATCTAAGACTGAAACCTTTTAAAAACTTCCAGAGAAAAGGAAAATGCTCACCATCATAATTCACTGTGAATTATGAAGGGGTGGAGATAGCCAGATTCACCCCAGAGTCAAGTATGCAGCAGCTCAGGCCGAGGCATCTACACCCACCCAGCTGTGTGGCTCAAGCCCTTCGACCTCTCCCTTCCCTTTGTGTCCCATGTATGCAGGGTCAGCAGGGCCATGCACAGCCCAACCCCTGCTTCCTGCTCACTGCTCACAGCCTCACTTTTCCTCTTACTCCTCCCAGCAGCTCCTGCACAGTGTCAATAGGACCTCACTACGGGTTGCACTGACTACACACTCCATCCCCAAAGCTGTCCATCTGTGTCACTCTGGGCCCACGTGGCACTTCTGGGGCTGGGTTCCCACTCACCCCCTGTTCTTGCCTTCACGCCCCTCCCGCTGGCTTACACTGCTCCAACACACTTAACTACTACTGTATCAGTGTCTCCCAAAGCCTCATGCAGTCATGCAGTTTCTTCAGAGGTGGCTGGATCTACAGTGTGTGATGCTGGGATGGATTAGTGGTACAACCTAGGTCCAAGGGCAGTAGGATTAACAGTGTAAGTGCTGCTCACCCTCAGGAGCCTGGGCAAGGTAGAAGGGAGAGAAAGCTGGGGCAGGTCCTTGCTTACCCTTGCCTACCTGCTTGTCATGGACTGTTTCTCCTCCAAGACCCCCTCTGCCATGTGCCACCCTGCCTTGGAGCCAGTCACCATGCCTTAAACCTCTGCAAACTGTGAGCTAAATAAACCTTTTCCCTCTTAATTCTAGTGTTGAGTATTTGTCTCTGCAATGACAGAAAAGTAATGAAGACAACTTCTTTATGTTCCACAGGACATCAAGTATGTGCCCCGGAAGGCTATGTAATTTTCTACTTAATTTAATCACATTCTGCCCAAAGTGGTGCTTTTCTGAGGAACCTAACTTTTCTCTTGCGCCACCTTCTTTTCCAGGGTCACTCAGATCCACTTAGCTCTCCTCACTTACCTTCACAGCCCTCGCCACCAATGCACCACACAGATGTTTTCTCTACCAGAGAAAAGAAAATGCCACTTGGGAGAGGATCAGACACCAGTGTCACCTATCCTATTCCACTGTAGAGTACCATGCTTAACCACAGAGGAGTATGTGCTGGACAGATGAGGATGGATGAAGGGTGGATGATGGATGGGTGGGAAATTCCATGAGTGTTCAGGATAGGATGATAACAGCGTATATGGTTTTCTTTCTTTTTTTTTTTTGGTCTTTTGGAGACAGGGTCTTGCTATGCAATTCAGGCTGGCCTTGAGTTCACTTTTGCAGCCCAGGCTGGTCTTGAACTCAGACCAATCCTCCTGCCTCAGCCTCCCAAGTGCTAAGATTACAGGTGCACACCACCACGCCCAGCACATACGGTTTTCTAATGTGAGATTAAAGTCCTGCAAGTGTTAGAACATAGAGAAGACAGCAGGGAAAGCAATAGCTGAAACATCCCTCTGAGCCAGCTCAGCTGCTCCATGTACCCCAACGCTCCTTCCAGAGCAGGAGGTTCTGAGACCCCACCCAACCTACTCCTCACTCTGCCCACTACAAGCCAGAAGTACAGCAAAATCAAGTTAGCATTTTTTATCCCACCCATTTTAACTCTTACCTGTGAAGCACCCTGAACTGCTGTGTGTGCCAATGTCCTTGGCAATCACTCCACAGCTGTATATTGCCCTCTATGAAAGACATGATTCCCCTCCTACCCCACAGGAGGCTGAGACTTCCCCAGAGATTATGTTCATCATCAAAGGTGCAGCAGTGCTAAGAACTGATATAAGCCAGAGGTCCGGCGCATGCTCAGCTCACCTGGAGGGGACGGAGGTAAGTCAGAGACCTCTTCCACCACTGCCCATCGCTGACGGCCTGCAGCATGGCCCTGGTGGTCGTTGTGGTGTTGGAAAGAACCTTCATGGTGGTGGCAGTTGTCCAGCGTAACAGGTCAGCCGAGCCACTGCCTGGACTGTCCAGCTCAGCCTTCATTGACAAATGTGTAATGTAAGTAAAGGGCAAAGGGGACAATGTGACTGCTTAGGATACCCAGGTAATAAGACATGAAGGCAGAAAAATTTAAAATGCCATCTTTCTGGCCTTATTTGACCTCAGGCAACATCCAGCACAGTAATGTGGATATCAGTCCACAGCCACAGGGTTCAACTCTGGCTGCAGCAGGGACCAGCTTTCCTCTGTTTTCAGCTTCTGGACTTTGGCTTGAGACAATGGGCAGAGACCATGAGAGCCACCAGACTTCTGCTCTGTGGGCACATTTGTGAGACAGCCAATTGTAATTTTTTTAAAGTCTCAGAGTTCACAGCAATAGAAAATGAACCTCTCATCTGAGGACTTCTGTATAAATCTCCACTTTATTCCTACTAAAGTGAAACATGTCAGCTGTGCAGGGCTCACAGTTTACCCAGGCTGTACTTATTCTAGACTGCTGTTAACATGAAAACAACCACCGAAATCCACGTGAGGCTGCCAATGAGTTTTGACCTCAGACTATCAACTAAACACAAGATTGTGAGTAAGAACTTACTATGAAAACAACAAAGAATGGATGGTAAACTGGGCGTGGGGGCACGTACCTGTAACCCCAGCACTCAGGAGCCTGAGGCAGGAGGATCATTCGAAACCAACCTGGGCTATAAAGTGACCTCAAGGCCAGCCTAACTGCATAGTGAGACCTTGTCTCAAAAAGATGGACAGATGGACAGATGGATGGAAGAAAGGGAGGGACCAAGGGAGGGAGGAAAGAAGGAAGGAAGGAAGGAAGGAAGGAAGGAAGGGGAAAAAAAGGAGGTTGGATATGTTAATAAAGGGAAAACCATGTGAAATTGCCGGTATTAGGGGCGCTCAGGCAGAAACCAGCTGTCAGAGGTGTAAGTGCTTTCAGGCAATCCCCTGGGCTTCAGGCTGAGCCTAGTACTGCAGCTTTCCTCCTACCTGCACAGCCCTTACAGTGGAAGCTGAGCCTCCCCTCCACGAGTGACCCAGTCTCCTCCACATCCCTGCATGCAGTGCATGAGCTCCAGGAAGGAAACTGCAGTGGGGACCATAACTCTGCCATCTCGGGTTTTCCTGTTGGTGGGATGTATTTTGTAGTTTCTGGTGTGCTTTCCCATGGTAACAAGGTGAAACGTCTACCCTACCAAGATGCACCCTCGCACAGTCAGAGCAGCGCTGCAGCCCAGGGTGCTCCCAGACCCCATCCAGCCTGTGTCTCCACAGGAATCAAATAAAAAATACTGTTCTACACTTTAGAAGTTATTGATTCCAACATTCCTGAAAGCTACATCCTTCTCGTGATTTTCTCAGCCCTTGATTTACCATTAAAAGTAAAAAACTTTCTCTTTATATAGCCACAATGTTTTCTGTGAACTACAACCTGACTGATTAAAGCAACGATGACCTGAGATTACAGGCAGAAGCAGAGGCATGTGTCTGCAATACCACGTGTGTTCTGGAGTGTGGAACACAGATTAAGCCTGAGGCTCCCCATGGGCTGCCCCTTCAGGTCCTTCTTGGAATCATGCTTCCAGGGTACTGCCCCTTCCCCACATTCAATATGTGAATTTATTTAGGCTCATTTATTTTTCTATGTCATAAAACTCATGTAAACTCACAAAAGAAAGCCTTGAATAGTCAAAATAGTAGGAGTAAAAGGATAGTATTTTTTCACAGATCCAGGAATAAAGAAAATAATTATGGGCATATAGTCTCTCTGTCTTTCACCCACATATAGGGTGATTTTTCTTTTTAAATTCTGAGATGCAGTCTTACTGTGCTGTTCAGCTGGTCTTGCACTTTCAGGCTCAGGGGAGCCTTATACCTCAGCCTCACAGGCAGCTGAGACCTGGGTATGCAATAGAGCACCTAGTCCAGCTCTTTTCTGTTAACCCCCATAATGCCTCACATATCTTTAAAAAAACATTGTTTCTGTTGTCAACATTTTCCAAAGAGGGCACACAGACTATACACACAACTAGTCAATTTTTAACATACAAAATTAGGTCAAGAGTAGACCACTACTTGAATTCCAGAAGCTACCTTTGGGCTCACCCTAGACACACCACCACCAGATAAACACTGTCCTGGCTTGTAGTAACATGGACTAGTTTGCCTGATTTCATACTTTATGTGAACAGAACCAGGTACTTTTCAGCATCTTCTCTCACTCAACATAAATTCATTCCTATCTTTGCAGACAGTTAAAAGACTCAATATGCTGCTATCTCATATCACATTTGTGAATACACCAGATTTATCCTTTCTTCTGTGGAAAAGCACTTGGATAGACCCAGTTTTGAATAAATACCAATAATGCTGCCCTCAACATACTGGCAAGCATCTTTTGATGAATTTCTGGGTAAATATTGAGTAGTGAAACTACTAAGATACACAGCATAAATCTAGCCAGATTTACTAGGCTGGGTTGGAAATCTTTGTGAAGTGCCTCTATCACTCTGCACTCCCACCAACAATACTGAACCCTGGTGGCCCCACGTGCACACCAACACATGGTATTTCATGCCTTTTTCCTTGAGTGACTCTGGGAAGTATGTAATACCTTTCTGTGGTTTTGAGTTGCACTTCTGCAGTCATTCAGGAAGTTGAACATCTCATACATTTTTGGGCAATGTTTTAGTTACTCTTCTCTTGTTGCTGGGACAAATAACCAATACCCAAAATGAAGGAAGGAAAGGTCATTTAGCTCAGTTACTGCAGGCTTCAGTCCATACTCGGCCCGCTCCAAAGCAGACTGGCATATGGCAGAAAGCAGCAATTCACGGCAGCAGATCAATTACAACAGTGGCAACCAACCAACCAGGGCAGCAGAGAGCAACAGAGAGAGTTTGTCTCTCTGTCTCTCTTTATGTTACATTCAGGCTCTCTGCCTCAGCCTATCTGCCTCAGGCCACACCAATAACCCTGCAGTACTCAGACCCATAATCTTATCAGTACTGAAATACTTAATCCCCATGGATCATGAGTCAAGTCTCAAATTCTAGAAGTTCCTGCCCCATGACTGCATGAGGCTTTGGGGGGACAACTAGACATAAACCGTAACAGGCCACCTGAGATTTCTCAGTAAAGCTAGTTGTTGAAGCCTTTAGCCTATTTTTCTACAGCTTGTCTATCTTCATTATGTGCAAAAGATTTGGGTATATTCTAGATACATACACTCTATTGCATTTATGAATTGTAAATATATTCTATCATTCTGTGGATTTTCTTTTCCACCATCTTAATTACATTTTAAGTTAGCTAATTCAAGATTTTAACTGTAGACTGCCCAAATAGCCCAGCAGATTAAAGCACCTGCAAGCAAGAGCAGGGGTTGGGGGTTCGATCCCCAGGCTTATTGTACCAGCCCACCCCTGGGGCACACTGAGAAGGCAACTGAGACTACAACAGAGGCAACCAACCAACCAGGTAGCAGACAGCAACAGAGATAGTCTGTCTCTCTGTCTCTCTTTATGTCACATTCAGGCTCTCTGCCTCAGCCTATCTGCCTCAGGCCACACCAATGATCCCTCAGTGGTGGCAAGTAAACAGGCAGGCTATAAATAGGTAGATCACTATGAGTCTGATCTAGTACTGAGACCATGAACACCGGGTAGACCTGTCCCTAAAAACTGATAATTAATTAATCAAAGGGCTGGGGACATATTTCAGGGGTACAAGTGCCTGCCTGGCAAGTGTGAGGTCCTGAGTTTGATCCCCAGTTCTGCAAAAAAATAAAATAAAATAAATAAACAAATAAAGGCAGCCTCAAGTTTTTAACTTTGTGATTATTCCTTTTGTATCATACTTGTAAAATCTTTGCCTACTCCAAGGTTACAAAAATATTCTCCTAGGTTTCTCTTGATGTGATGTTTTTGCTCTACATAGAATCTTTTTAAAATTATTTTACATATTTATTAAAAGAATTTATTCTCTTGAGATCCCTGCGCCCCTCTGCCCCGCCTCTGGGTTCCTGCGACTAACTTCCTGTTCCAGCCAGACCCAAACCGCACCACTGGGAGCTGAGCCTGCGCGCCCGCCGCGGGTAAGCTCCCTGCGCCCCTCTTCCCCGCCTCTGCGTTCCCACGACTAACTTCCTGTTCCAGCCAGACCCAAACCGTACCACTGGGAGCTGAGCCCATGCGCCGGCTGGGTCAGTATCCTTGGCCTGCCTTCCCTTTCCCCGACCCCCCCTTTTTTTTTTAATCCCTCCAGCCCAAGCTGCAGCACTGAACCCATCAAATACCCCGTTTGGCAAACGATCTGATCCACGAGCCTACCAGGACTACTCAATCCCAAAGCTCCACCTCCACCTACAGACCACATCCCCAAGGATTCACAAAAGCTAGCAGCCAGAGCCCCAACACAAGAGTCAGGAACCTCTGTAGAAGAACCACCTTGGAGTCTCCAGACCAAACGCCCATAGACACAGCATAACACCACCAAAGTGCAGAGGTCACTTCCATACAAAATGATAACAACAAGGAGTAGGAGGCAATCTCAGGACCCATGCCCACCCAAACCAAATACAGAAGACACTATCGTGGAAGAAAATGAGAATTATACAGATGAAACCTCTGAATTGGTAGCATCTGAGGCAGACACACAAGTGCAGAAACTTATAGAGCAACTGAGATCAGAGATAACATCTGAAGTAAAAAAAGAAATACATGAAGTGGAAAAACGGCTGGAGAAACATATAGAGGACATCAGAGCAGAAATAATATCTAAAGTTGACAAAGA
>PVJA010006888.1:58749-71156 GCA_004027025.1 Myocastor coypus | reverse complement strand
AAAAAAAAAGAGGAGGGGGGAGGAAGACAGGGTAAGAGGGAGGATGGGAGAGGGAAGGGGGATTAAAAAAAAAAGCAGCCTGTAGTTTGCACATGTATCCACCCTCCAAACTGACTGTAACATACTGCAAACATGTACTAGTAAGAAAAAGAAAAGGCAACCCTAAGGGTTGGTGAGATAGCTCAGGGGACTAAGCAGGTGCAGGGACAGGGTGTCACTGCCTTGCACACATGCCTATTAGCCCTGAGGGGCATGCTGAGCCTGCCACCAAGACAGGTTGGAAGGCTGAAAACAGGAGGATCACTATGAGTCTGAGTCTGAGCTGCACAGTGAGAACCTGTACCAAATACATTTTTTTAAAAAAGGCAACCCTATATATTGTTAGTAGCAATGTAAATTAGAACAGTCACTCTATAAATTAGCATGGAGATTAAAGTGTTTAGAAGTTTCACTTGACCAAGCTATTCCACTTTCACAAACCATCCCAAAAAGTTGAAGATACTAAATTGCAGTGACAATCCCAGCACTAGGGAGGCTGAGGCAGGAGGATGGGTACAAGTTTGAGACTAGCCTGGGCTACAAAAGTGAGCTCAAGGACAGCCTAAATTGCATAGTGAGACCCTGTCTCAAAAATAAATAAATACATCAATAAAAATTACAGTGACACACGTATATCCATGTTTATAGCAGCATATACATACTCTCATCTTCTTAGGCTGGTGAGACAGCTCAATGGAAAAAGTGCTTGCCTGACAAGCACAAAGTCCTGAGTTCAATTCCTAGTACCATGTCATTGTCTTCTTTTTTTTCATCCTGGGAATTGAATTCACAACCTTGTGTTTGCCAGGCAAATGCTGTGCCATTGAGTTATATCCCTGGCAACTGCACAAACATAATCTTGGAAACAGCCTATATGCCCATCAACAGATTAATGGGTAGAAGTGTAGTATTTATACACAATCAAGTGTTACTTTTCCATAAAGAAATGTTGAGCAAAATAAATCAGATATACCAGTTTAACTGTTACATGGTTTCTCTTAAATGAGAAACGCCACAAAATATAAATAAAAAGCAAAATAAACAATAATAGGAAATAGGCAGACAATTGCAAATTGGAAAGTTCCAAGAAAGGGAGATTGGGGGATGAAGGCGAGGGGAAGGAAATAAAAAAATTGAAGTGTCATATGCATATACCAACTCCCCATTAAGAAATGTGATCAGTATACGGTACAAACATGTACAAATAAAAAAATTGAAAACACAGTGAAAAAGTTAGTGTCATGCCAGGTGTGGTGGTATACTTGGAAAGTTGAGGCAGGAGGGACTGTCAGTGAGTTCAAGGGCAGTTTAGTCTATAGAACTAAGTCCAAGGCCAGTCTGTGTTACATAGCAATTGTTGCATAAACAAAATAAAACAAAAATCAGCCAAATAAAACAAAAGTTGCGGGGGGCAACCTGCTTGGGTTGCCCCTCCTGTTCCTCTCTGACAGGAGCTTTCTTTCCCCTAATAAATCTATTCTGCTCATAACCTCTGTTTGTCCCTAAAATTCATTTTTCAGTTTTAGAGAATATGAACTCATCCCAAGTACTTTTCAGGTTGGGGATCAATTTTCCCCTTTATCATTTTGAATGTCATCCATCTGGGATCAGTTTTTTCTCCCTGTATCACTTGGAGTTTCCCACCAAGATTATTGGATGGAGGGTTCAGAGACAGTCTGCACCTCTCTGGAGCTACCTGGGAGGGACCATACACAGTGATCCTGTCAACCCCCCCTTCAGCTGTCAAGACAATTGGCTAGGACTCTTGGACACATCACACCAGATTCAAACTCTAGGAACCAGAGACTGTCACTGAAAGTGAACAACCATGTGAATACTCCTGTAAGCCCATAGAGGACCTAAGATTCCTGTTCAAGAAAAAAAGAAAAGTCCTCAGATAAGTGACGATATTTTTAGTCCTTTTACTAATCACTTTGTCACCTACAGAATGCAATTCCCTTTTAAGATGGGCACAAGAATACATAGAATCCTTACATCAAACCTCACATTGGATATGTGGCTTACTCCTCTTGTTGAGTACATTAGGCCTCCCTTTGCGTGTATCCCCACTTCAAGGAAACGACTGGAATAAACTACAAGACTATATTAACAAGATGTGAGACTTCAGTAGTTTATAGCTTAGCTCACCATTACAAAGTAATTGGCCTATAAATTATACTCTTGGTGAATCTGGACATAAGTAAGGTTGACAAGACAGGCCATCCTCCAAAATCGGATGGCATTAGACATTCTAACAGCTGCACAGGGAGGTACTTGTGCAATCATAAAGGCTAAATGTGTGTACATTCCTGATCCTTTTGCTAATGTCTCAAAAACTGTTGAAGACATTAGGCAGGAAATAAATGATATGTGAGACTCTTAAGTCCCCTGGAGCTTGTCCTTATCATCCTTATGGGAAGCCAAGTACTGTCTCCTCCTGGTGGAAATCATTGTTGACTATATTAGTAACTATCCTGTTGATCTTATTATTTGGCCCATGTATACTTGTTTGGATTTGTCTCTTCCAGACTCAAAGCTGTATGTCTACCCAAGATAGACCCTTTGAAGAGTATCTCTGACTGCTAATTACAAGTATGACCCTTTTCAGCCTGAAGAAGTCAGAATAGTCATTGCCCATAATTCCCGCATGGCAGTTTGGGAATTGCCTCTTCAGACAGGGGAATGTTATGGGTAGCTAAATTATAGGCAGTTAGACAGCGCCAGGCCTTCAAAGATGACATGGAAGACAAGGTGACTTTATAACTAGAGAAAGACACTCCTCGGATCTCAACACAAGAGTAAACAAAAGCAACTACATACTTCCTTAAGGGTGGGCATCAGGGATTGATATGTTAAATAAGTATCACATTGAAGGAGTCTGGAAAAAGCCCAATAGGTGGTATTCTTGCCTGCTTGCTACACAACTTGCTTTCCCACTGGATCCTGATTTTAATCAACTGTACCTGAGCAATGGTGCTTGCTATCTCACTGACTATAGTTTTTGTCCTACCTCATACCCAAGTAAGTGAGCTCCCATGTCTTCTCTACAACCTTAAACCTGCCTCACCACATGGGTTTTCCTCTATAAAGTCCCTGGAAGAGAGAGCTTCCTGGAAGACTCCCTTCCTGTTCCTCTCAGACAGGAGCTTTCTTTCCTCTAATCTATTCTACAGGAGGTTTTATTCTTTTTTTGGTGCTGAGGACCGAACCCAGGGCTTGCAGCTTGCTAGGCAAGCATTCTACTGCTGAGCCAAATCCCCAGCCCCTCCTCTAATCTATTCTGCTCATTTAAAAAAAGTTTACTAAAAGCCAGTGACTAAAAATAAATAAATAAATAAAGAAAGAAAGAAAGAAAGATTATGCTAGATTAACAAGAGACATAGAAGGTCAAGAAGAGAGCTCAACAGTGCAGGGTCCTGAGTTCGAACCCTGGGACCAAAAACAAAGCAAAGTAAGACAAAATTTTTTTAAATTTATGTGCAATAAGATCCAGGGTCAGATCCTGGTTTGGATAGCTAGCTATAATGAACACTCTTTAGATCACATAGGGGGGCTGGGGAGATAGTTCCGTGGCACAATTGCCTGCTTGGCAAATGCAAGGTTGTGAGTTCGAACCCCGGACACACACACACACACACACACACACACACACTGTATAGATCACACAGGAATGCTGAATTTCACCTAGAAATTTGAGAAAAATCAGTGTTTACTCATATGGGAAGGGGGCATCTGTGATTTAAAAAGCAAGCTCATCTTACTTTAATAAAATAAAAAAGCTACATATGTGGCTAGACTGTGTTTTGGAAAAATACAGCATAATTGTTAACAGTAATTTCTGGGTGATGGGAAAGTCAAGTGTTTATTTTGTACTATTCATATATTCCTTTTTTTTTTGGTGGTACATGAGATCAAACTCAGGCTATCTCCCTGGCCCAATATTTACATATTCTAATATACCATAGTAGTTTTGTAATGAAAGAATTATCATAGGAAATAATCATACAGGAACTTTAGTAAACCATGATGACTAGTTTTTCCCTAGTTTAGATTTCAAGAGTCCAGTACTGTTCTTACCAGTTAGAGATATGTGCTGGCCAGATAGTTGAGCCAACTGAAGTGCCTATTTAGGCAGGCACAGGAACCAGGGTTTGTTCCCCAGTGTACCATGCCAGCCCCACCCCCAGGATGTGCTGAGACAGTGACTGAGACTAGGTATGGTGGCACCTGCCTATGATCCCAGTGCTTGGGAGCCTGAAAATAGGGTCACTACAATTCCAATCTGTATAGTGAGACCCTTGTAGACCATATATTAAATATATTAAAAAAAAAAAAAAAAGAAAAAAAGAAAGGGTTATGCCAGGCATAGTGGCCCATGTCTGTAATCCCAGCACTTAGGAAGCTGAAGCACCGAGTTATCACTGTGAGTTCAAGGCCAACCTGTACTACAAAGTTAGCCTGTATCTGATAAAAACAAAAAACAAATAACAACAACAAAAAACACTAGCCGGGCGTGGTGGCTCACGCCTGTAATCCCAGCACTTGGGAGGCTGAGGCAGGAGGACTGGTGCGAGTTCAAGACCAGCCTGGGCTACAAAAGTGAGTGCAGGACCAGTCTCAACTGCATAGCGAGACCCTGTCTCAAAAAGACAAAAAAAAAAAAAAAAAACACTGAGGGATAGCTCTTTGGTCTCAGTGGCACAAGCGAGATGACAAAGGCAACATCATCCTTTGGAAAGCATCATAATAACATGCACATGCTGTGCCACCACTGTGTCTCTAAGGCCTACCACCTCCAGAAGTCGACTTGTGGCAAATGTGGCTATCCCGTCAAGCACAAGAGAAAGTATAACTGGAGTGCAAGGGCTAAAAGATGAAATACCACTGGAACTGGTTGAATGAGGCACCTAAAAATTGTATATCACAGATTCAGGCATGGATTCTGTGAAGGAATGACACCTAAACCCAAGAGAGCGGCTATTGCAGCATCCAATCACTCAAAATAAATGCTTTGGTTTTAAAAGATTAAAACAAACAAACAAACAAATAACCTGAGGGATAGATTATAGGGGAAATTTGTTCTCTCAATTTGCTGTTAATACCTTAAATAGAAAGTATTGGCTGGGGCCTGGCAGGATGGCTCAGTGGTCTAAAGCGCCTGCAGGAGGCTGCAGGGACCGTGGTTCAATCCCCGGCACCACATGCTGTGCCAGCCCTGCCCTCAGGGCAGGCTGAGCCAGCCATAAAAATAAATAAACAAACAAAAGTTCTGAAACAAGAAAATAAAAAAAAAAAAAAAAAAAAAGAAAGTATTGGTTGATGGGGCTGGGGAGATAGCTCCGAGGCACAAGTGCCTGCTGGGCAAGTGCAAGGTCGTGAGTTTGAACCCTGGTTTCCCCCCCCCCCAAAAGTATTGGCTGAGGCAGGAGAATTGGTACATGTTCAAGACCAGCTTGAGCTAAAAAAAAAAGTGAGCTCAAGGTCAGCCTGAACTTCTAGCAATACCCAGTCTCAAAAAGATCCCCCCCAAAAGGAGGTATTAATAAAACTTTAGGAATAGGATCGGCAGGATGGCTCAGCGGTCTCAAGCGCCAGCTTGGGAAAGTTTAGGCAACCACAGTGACCGCGGTTTGATCCTTGGCACCACATGCTGTGCGCCAGCCCCACCCACAGGGCAGGCTGAGCTGGCCATAAAAAAAAAACCAAAAAACAAACAACAACAACAACTTTGTAGGGAATAGCAGACTGTACAAATCAATCCTTGTTTGAAAAACAGAAGCCTTATTTAATTTAGGTGGTCTGGGGGCCTGCGGGTTAGCTCAGTTGTTTAAGTGCCTGCTCTGGCAAACACAGTCAGGTGCAGGGGGTCAGGGTTCAATCCCCACCCCACATGCCTTATAAGACCCATCCTTAAGGCAGTCTTAGCCAGGCCCCCCACCATCCTCATTTAGGTGGCCTAAACAGAAAAAGATTTTATAGGCGTTCGGATTAGCTCAAGAGATTAAGCTCCTGTGTGGGCAATCCCAGGGAGGCACACAGGACAGCAGTTTGATCCCCACAACCACTCATAAGGCAGCCTGAGCCAGCCAAAAAAACAAAAACAAAAACAAAAAAACCCTCCTCAGAAAAAGAATTTTTCAGATTACTGCGAGTTCAGAGAATAGGGTCCTTGAATTGGCAAACAGTGCTCCCCCTACCAAAACAAGCAGTTAATGCTTAATTTTTTCCCCTTTTAATTTCTTAAAACTTTTCTCCAATTGTGCATGCATACATCTAGTAATCTAATCAACTACTTTGAAAACAACACTATGCAGTACAACAGATACTGTTACATTAATACAGTTTTGTTTAGTGAAATTTTTCCTTCCTTTTTTTGTCTTTGCCATTCAAGCTAGCCTTGAACTCACTTAGTAACCCAGGCTGGACTCAAAACTCATAATGATCCTTTTGCCTCAGTCTCCTTAGTGCTAGGATTACAGGCATGAGCCATCACACCTGGCTTCATTTCTAACTTACTATCATCTTGTGTTTTCCTTAAAAAATGGAAAAAATAAGTGACAATAAAGTAAACTAAGAAAAAAAAAGGGAAGAAACTAAATTGTCAAAACTATTTGCATGGAAGCTAGATGTGGTGACACACTACCTGTAATCCCAGCTTCTCAGGCAGGGTCTGGCACTCTAGAGGTGAGGCTGGAGGACCACTGAAATTTAAGGCCAGCCTGCGCTACAAACCTAAAAACATTCAAGGCAAGCCTACATTGCACAGCAAAAAACCTACCTCAAAAACACAAAATCTAAACAAAGAAAAAACCACTGTCAAGGTCACATCCCAGGAAGAACCTGTTTAGAAACTGTCCCAGTTAGCAGCAGCATCAACACAGACAATGAGAAGAATTCCAAATTGTCATTTCTTTTCATCTCACTCCAGTCCAAGTCCCCACTGAAGTGCATCTGAACGTCACAAGTTGGACACACACCCAAACTTAGGCTTCCCAGGGTCCAGAACAAGGAGTGTATCTATATGTTCTGTGTGTAGACAGCTTTTTTAGAGCTCTCTGCTAATTTTCAAAGTAAAAATAGAAAGGTGTTAACATGGCATAGACAAAAAAAAACAAAAAACAAAAAACGCTCAACTAGGGCAACCCATTCAGAACCTCTCTTGCCTCTCAAGAGCTATTCTTAGTCTCCATTCTTTTTCCTGTCCTACTCTCAAAAAGCAAAAACAAAATATAAAGCTCCTTTAACAGAATGTCCAATGTCTCCCTATTAGCAATAAAGTTTAATCACTATTTCCTGCTTCATTGTTCTGAGAGATATTTCCTGAAAAGTAGCTTCCAGAAGTACAAAATAATAAAATTTATAACCTTTCACAGGTAATCATCTTTCTAATGCTATTCTATTTTGTGGTCACAAGCATCTGATGGCATCCAAACCTAAACACTATTCTACAACTAGTTAAAACTGAACTTACTTAAATCCTAAGTTCCAAGTAAGAATTATATGCTACAGTAAGACCAAGACAACATCACTTTTACCACTGTCCAGGCTACTGAATATAAAACAGATGCGTATTTATTACCTGATACAATCTAACATGTTTAATTCTAGTTACAAGAGTCACATCACGGATCAGGGGCCGGGCAAACAGCTCAGCAGATTAAAGTGCCTGCAAGCAGGCACGGGTGGAGATGGGGGTGGGGGTTTGATACCTGGGCCTGCTGTGCCATGGGGCACTGCCCTCAGGCATGCTAAGAGGCAATTTAGACTGGGCAGGGTGGTCCTATAATCCCAACTCTAGGGAGGCTATGAACAGGCAGATCAGAGGCTCATCTAACAGTGAGACCCTGACACCCTGTAGGCCCTCCCCCCCAAAAAAAATTAGACTTAAACAAGATTCAGAAGCCATAAAGTTTTTATGACATTTGCTCCAAGTCACTGCACCAAACATAATACAAACATGTCAGTTAGTACAGGTAAAATTTAACAAATAGTTCCAAGTACACTGAAATGGAAGTTTCATTTGCTTATTATTATTATTATTATTATTATTATTGAGACAGGGTCTCACTATGCAGTTCAGGCTGGCCTTGAGCACATTTTTGTAGCCCAGGCTGGTCTCAAACTCCACACTGATCCTCCTGCCTCAGCCTCCCAAGTACTGGGATTACAGGCATGCACCTCCAAGCCTGGCTAGCTGGGTGTTGTGTTGCACCCCTGTAATCCCAATACCCAGGAGGCTGATGCAAGAGAAGCATTCCAAGTTTGAGGAGGCTGGGCTACAAAGTGAGCTCAAAGCTGCCCTCTACTGCATAGTGAGACCCTGTCTTAAAAAAGACACACACATAAAAGGACTAGGCAAGAGCATAGTTCAGAGGCATAAGCTCCTGCCTGGCAAGTATAAGGTCCTGAGTTTGATCCCTGGTAAAGCACAAAACAAACAAACAAAAACTTGTTTACTTGTGACAGTTAAGCTATATAAAATTTTCATAAATGAGACAGTAGTAGTTACATCACAAGACATACCTTTAAAACTTCATTCTGTTCAAGAGTTTTTATCGGGCCTGTCTGTAATTCCAGCACTTAGAAAGGTGAGGCAGGATGGTAGTTCAAGCCCAACCTCAACTACAGAGTAAGACCTGTCTCCAAAAAAACCTTTTTATGCCAGACTTGATGACACAGCCAGTAATCTCAGTATGTGGAAGGCTGACCCTGGCCCATAAATGAAAAGATGGCTGAGTAAGTTTTCTCAAAATCTCCAAGATAATCTGTTTCTAATTAAACATTACTTTTAAATTAGAATAGTCATGGTGGCATGACTTGACACTGAGGAGGCTGAAAACAGGGCACTACAAGTTCAAATTGCATAGTGAGACCCTGCACAAAATATAAAAATAAGAAAGAACAGAAAACTCTGGCACAAGTGCCTGCCTGGCAAGTGCAAGGAGTCCCATAAAAACAAAACAAAACAGAAGACTCTATGTAGTTAGTCTGCCACATACTAGCTGGATGACTTTGAGCAAGTCATTTCACCTCTCTGTTTAAAACAGGGTCTTTCTAGAGTATATAAAAAAACCAAAACAATAGAAATTTTATTGAAAAAAAATAGTATGATGATGTTTTCAACAAACGGTGTTACTCTTGCATGGGAGTTCTTAGGGGGTGTTGTATATTGCAGAAAATTCACTATACTGCTAGTCTTTATAAAGAAATTGAAAGTGCATGTGCAGCAATCTCAAAGACCAAGGTGACCCACACAAGCAGTCTGTCCTACTAATAAATGTTGGAAACTAATAATTACCACTTTCAACATGTTTTATAACTGTAGAAGCCACAGGTAATGTATTAATCTTATGCTGTCTCAATAAATTTAAGATTAGAATATTTCTACAAAGTTTTCTTTTCCTGAAACATGAATACATTTTTTGAGCAGACTCTGTTAGTTGAAGCTGGCCCTGAGCTCACTCTAGCCCAGCCCTGCTCTAATTTATGGCAATCCTCCTCCCTCAGAATCCCAAGTGCTGGAATTATACCCATGCAACACCATGTTGACCTTGGCTTTTTCACCTTTTTTTTTTTTTTAATTGGAAATCCCTATTTGTAACTTGGTGAATATTGGATTGTTGCTGTGGACTAAACCAGGAAATACATGTAATGTTAAAAATAATGCTTGAGGGGCTGGGGAGATAGCTGAGGATCCAAGTGCCTGCCTGGCCAGTGCAAGGTCCTGAGTTTGATCCCCAGTTCTGGGGGAAAAAAAAAAAAAAGCTTGAATGATTCCCTCCATTAAAAAAAAAAAAAAAAAAAAAAGGTTGTGAATAATGAAACAAACACTAAGAATAAAATGATAAAACTGAATATAGTGGCACATGCTTGTAATCCCTGGACTTGAGAGGTTAAGGCAAGACTGCCATAAATCGGAGGCAAGGCTGGCTAGAGTGAGCACAAAGTCAGCCTAAATTACAGAACAAGAACCTGTCTTTAAAAAAAATAAATAAAGGTAAGGCTAATGAAAAAGTAGAGGGGTTGGGGATTTAGCTCAGTGGTAGAGCACTTGCCTAGCATGTGCAAAGCCTTAGATTCAATCCCCAGCCCTGGGTGAAAAAAAAATTGTAAGAATTCATATACAGTATAAAAACTGAAATAGCTCTAGCCTTTCCTTGGAGGGAAGGGATTGAGCCCAGGATCTCATGCATGCTAGACAAGCACTCTACCACTGACAAAGACTCCCTATCTCAATTGCAACTTTTTTTTTTTTTTTTTAAGTATTTATTTTTTTCTTGTTTCAGAACCTTTATTTGTTTATTCACTCATTTTTATGGCTGGCTCAGCCTGCCCTGAGGGCAGGGCTGGTGCAGCATGTGGTGCTAGGGATTGAACCACGGTCCCTGAAGCCACCCAAGCTTTCCCAAGCAGGCACTTTAGACCACTGAGCCATCCCGCCAGGACCCTCAATTGCAACTTTTAATTAACTAGTCAACAAGCCTCTAAGCAAAATTTTCTGCATACTTAACTTCAAAGACAGCAACTATTCACAAGACACTTTTTTTTATATGTTGAAATTTGTACTAAAGCACAAACAAGGGTCTGGAAATTCAATTTAAAATATACTTAGGTTTCTGGGAAAAAACATTCTTATACTACTCAAACCTACTATCCAACTTTCTTTATGCAGATGATTGTCTAGACCTGTGACGGCAAATGTTTTAGAGCTTTCAATAACATAAACAGCCTGCTGCAGCACATGTGCCATAGATTTGCCATCACCAGTCTAGGCTGTAAGTGGTATTATACATGTGGCAAAGTAGTTTCACCACAAAAATGGTCAGTGAACTTAATGAGTATGTTAAAAACAACTCCTTAGGAATTATAGCTTGGGTGAATATGTAGTTCAGGAGTAGAAGGTGTGCCTAGCAATCCAAAAAGATGTGTGAGCCTCACCATTACAAACTAAAAATAATAGCTGTGTTATCCTTTCATTGTTTCCATGCTTATTCTCTTAAACTGTGAGACTCTTTGATGTAAGTGCTACAATCATCAGATATGTCCAGGCCCTAATAACATGATACTGGTGCCACATAACAGCCTCTGATGTTCTTAAAGTATGACTCAGCAGGACAAAGTGGCACATGCCTGTAAACCCAGTACTCTGAAGGCTGAAGCAGGAGGACTGCTATGAATTCAAGGCAGGCATGGATTACAAAGTACATTTAAGGTCAGCATGAACTGTACAGTAAAACCTTGTTACAAAAAGAAAAACAGAGTGATTGAGCTGTCTTACTAAAAAAATGAAAATTAATTTGTCCAAAAGATCAACTAGGAGCCGGGGTGATAGCTCTGTGGCACAAGTGCCTGCCTGGCAAGTACATGGTCATGATTTTGAACCCCAGCCCAGCAAAAAAAAAAAAAAAAAAAAAAAAAAAAAAAAAAAAAAAAAAAAAAAAAAAAAAAAAAAAAAAAAAAAAAAAAAAAAAAAAAAAAAAATCCAAACAAACTTAAAAGGTCATTATTTGCCTTAGTGAAGCAAAACAGTCCCTTAAATACATCCCTCCTACGAACAAAAAAAGTTTAGTTCTTCTTACTGAACCATATACAAGAAGTGATTGGAAAAGACAATGCCACTTAAGTTTTATTAAAATTACAATAAAGATGCATTACTATTAATCCTCAAAATATTCCCCCTTTGAACACACCCATTCCAACATTCTTGTCATTTTCTGAAACAGTTCTGGAATTCCATTCATGAGCCATCCCACTTTTGTGCTGTTTAATCTCCCTGTGGTGTCTGCCTTTCTTCTTTGAATGATTCAAAATGTTGCCAGGTGTGGTGGCACACGAATGTAATCCCAGCCCTTGGGAGGCTGAGGCAGGAGGATCAGTGTGAGTTTGAGACCAGCCTGGGCTACAAAAGTGAGCTCAATACCAGCCTGAACTGCATAGTGGGACCCTGTCTCAAAAAGACCAAAGAAAAAAAGTTTATCTTCAAAGTCACACATTGAATACAATATGGTAGGGGCTGGGGAGATAGCTCCGTGGCACAAGTGCCTGCCTGGCAAGTGCAAGGTCGTGAGTTTGAACCCCAGTCCCACAAAAAAAAAAAAAGGAATACAATATGGTGAATAAGGTAACAGTGTAATGTTTTTAGAAACCTGCCTCTCCATTCACTATATTTTTTATCACATTTACTAAAAACCAGAAAGATCCCTAGAACTACTTCAGAAATGGCTAAGATGGGGCCCGGCGGGATGGCTCAGTAGTCTAAAGCGCCTGCTTGGGAAAGCTTGGGCAGCTTCAGGGACCACGGTTCAATCCCCGGCACCACATGCTGTGCCAGCCCTGCCCTTGGGGCGGGCTGAGCTAGCCATAAAAAA
>PVJA010006888.1:0-58649 GCA_004027025.1 Myocastor coypus | reverse complement strand
CCACATTTACTAAAACAACTGAAATGTCCTTTCTAGGTAAAACTTAAGCAGTCAAGGATGAGAAAACTGTTAAGTTTATTAAAAATAAAGGTTTGTCATTTCCTCCCAAATCTCAGGAGCTCTAAAATGAGACTATCCAGATTCAGTTGAAAAAATGCTTATTCCAACTCCTACAAACTGTTTTGAGTAATCCAACAAATAAAGGATTAAAAGATCTTGCCCCCAAAATAATACAAATCTGTGTAACATACAAAGTAACTAACTTGTAGTTTCTCCCCCCCCCCCCTTTTTGGTCTTTTTGAGACAAGGTCTCTTCATGTAGTTCAGGCTGGCCTTAAACTTTCTGTAGCCCAGGCTGTCTCGAACTCACAGCGATCCTCCTGCCTCAGCCTCCCAAGTGCTGGGTTTACAGGTGTGCACCACCACACCTGGCTTTTTGTAATTTCTTTTTTTAAAAAAAAATCATTTATTTATTCATTTGGAACAGGGTGTCATTACACAGTTTGGATTTGTAGTGATCTTCCTGTCTTAGCATCCCCTGTCATAGGTGTTCAGGTTACAGGGAGTGTGGCATGTGGTACTGGGGATTAAACTCAGGTCTTTGTGCATGCCAGGCCAGTGCTTGGACCACTCCGCCATCTCCCCAGACCCTAACTTGTAATTTCTAAAGAACTTAACATAGGGGCTGGGGAGATCGCTCTGTGACACAAGTGCCTGCCTGGCAAGATCAAGGTCATGAGTTCAAATCCCAGTCCTGGAAAAAAAAAAAAAAAAAAAACTTAACATGATTTTCTTGTAAAGACACAGGAGAGGGCCAGCAGGATGGCTCAGTTGTCTAAAGTGCCTGCTTAGGCAAGCTTAGGTAACCATAGGGACTGCAATTCAATCCCCAGCACCACATGCTGTGCCAACCCCACTGCCAGGGCAGGCTGAGGTGGTCATAACATACATGCATAAATGAATACAGTTTAAAGGTGGAAAGGTTTATTTCAGTTCACAACTTGTAGAGGTTTCGGCCCAATTGTCTAGCTTTGTGTTATATATATATATATATATATATATATATATATATAAAAAAAAAAAAAAAAGACACAGGAGAAAAAAGTCCTACAATTTTTGTGTATGAAAGAATGTAAGTACACTTGGACATAGTGTCGCATATGTGTAATCCCAGCAATTTGGCAATGAAGAGGCTGAGACAGGAACACTGCTGTTTGAGAACAGCCTGGCCTATAAAGTGAATTCAAGGCCAGTCTGAACTGCTTAGTGAGACCCTGTCTCAACAAGATAATAAACATTCAAAAAGGAATCTACAGCCAGGCATGGTGGCACACACCTATAATCCGAACGCTTGGGAGGCTGAGGCAAGAGGATCAGTATGAGTTTGAGAGCAGCCTGGGCTACAAAAGTGAGCTCAAGGCCAGCCTGAACTGCAGTGAGACCCTGTCTCAAAAACACAAAAATTAAAAAATTAAAAAAGGAATGATTAAAATTTATTACCTAGGAGGCCATGTGCCGCTCTGCCATGGAGCCAGCTGAGTATGGACTAAAACCTCCAGTAAGTGCTAAAAGTACAGATAAAACAACAACTCTTAGAATATAAGTCAATGATTGATAAAAACTCCGGAACAAATCATACAAGAAAAACAAATGGAAGCTAAAGTTGAAGACCTGGAAAACAAAATTGAAGAGGTAAAAGTTGCATTTGAAATGAAAAGTCTTGCATTGAGCAGAATGCAACTTTCAGCTGCATTAAAACGACACGGAAAAAGTTAATGCCAAGAGCAGGGTCTCACTTTGCAGTTCCAACTCCTAGTGATTCTGTTTTCAGCCTCCCCAGCACTGGGATTACAGTGTGCTCATGGATACTATGAAAGAAGTATTGAAGCTAAGTAAATTAGTAATGATAGTACAGCAGGAATCTTAGGAATTAGAAGAAAAACTACTTGATGTCAGAAAGAAGGGGATTACAGTTAAAACACACTTCAGAAAATAAGCTCTTAGAAATACAAGCTGAGAAGAAAAAACAGGAGCTGGACAGTATGGAAAATTCAGACAAGATAAAGACCATGCAAGGAAGCCTACAGACAGGAAGGGAGATGGACATTACTATTGTTATTCAGCATATAGGGAGTAAAGTCAACTGGGCAGCATATCCAGCCCTCAAAGAAACTGTTCTGCAGCTGGCAAAGGATATCACCACAGCCCAGCAGGATGGCTCAGTGGTCTAAAGCGCCTGCTTGGGAAAGCTTGGGCGGCTGCAGGGACCGCGGTTCAATCCCCAGCACCACATGCTGCGCCAGCCCTGCCCTGTGGGCAGGCTGAGCCGGCCAGAAAAATAAATACACAAACAAACAAAAGTTCTCAAACAAGGAAAAAAAAATAATAAAGGATATCACCATAATGTAGGAAGAATTCTGCTCTGGGCCAGGTGTGGTGACCTATGCCTGTGACCTCAGCACTCCCAGAAGCTGAGGCAGGAAGATCACCACAAATCCAAAACCAGCACAGAATTGTATTTCAGCATTTTTTGTGCTTTGTCTTTGGTATGTCATTGAAAAAGCAAAGTTCAAGTAAAATAAATTTCCACTGCTTTTGGAACAATAGAAAAAAATTATTACCTAGAAAAGCTGACAACTTATTCTACCATTAACTTTTAACTTATCACTCACAATTAACATTTTATTGTATTTCACTATTTTTGTCTTCAGAGATGGAAACCTGAAACTCAAACACCTTTCCAAACACTTCAATTATTTTGAAACAATTATATTGTTTCAATCTCCAGTATAACCACATGCATTCTGACTTCAATTAAACATCTAGACCTACATTTTTTTAAAAAAACAAAGACATCCTTTTGCTTTAAAAGGTACAACACTCATTCCACACCTAGACTATGTTCTCACTTGAATTTTAACTATTGTAAATGTCCCAAACTTAATACATTTCAAGTAACACTAAGTTACAAATTTGATTCTATTGAAGGCTAAATTATTCACTATATTTTTTGGATTGGATTTACAATGAAAACTAACTTTTGTTACAAAACTAAAAGAACTACCCCTCACTCTGTATTTCCCTGGCAAGCGTTTCAACAAATATGACAAGCCAATCCCAGAACATAAAGTTCACATAAAAACAGACACCACAGCTGAATTTCTGAACTATAAGCAACAATAAAAACAAACAAACACAAAAAACAAAAACAAAGAGAGAAAAGAAAAACTTGGCACCAAACCCACTCTTATGTAAAACTTTTAAGAGTTTGCAAACTCTGTAAGCCCCACCTGTTTTCTTCTACTGTAAGTCGTCCACATAAACTACCAATAGCAAAACAACAAAATCGCAACATTCAGTTAATGTCTCACAGGGAAGGACAATGTTACGACATATTTAAGTTATCAAAGAGCAGAGTACTTCCCCCAAGCTACAGCCATTTTAGATTCAGCGTTTCTTTTGAATTTAATGGGGGGGGGGAGTGGGGGAGATCTGGTAAAACACTCTTAAGATCAACCAGTTTTCTACCTGTCCTGTGGGGAGGGGGTGTAACACTGAACAAATTTAATCTGAAAGAAAATACTTCGCTAAGGCAGAGAACCGGGGATGTCAGGCGTGAGAACTCCAGCCTCTCCCCTTCAGATATCCTATATTTGACTTACAGGGCTTTTTCTTTCTCGAGTTTTCCTTAATAGGAAAACAAAAATCTTTGGCTCTCATTTTAAAGAAAGAAAAGGTAACTCTAAACCGAACTACTCAATCACAACCAAGCCCTAACGTGGACAGGGGCCAGAGAGCCGCAGGTGAACGCTACGACCCAAAAACCAAAGTTGAAGTCGGAGCCCTCTCGCGGAGCCGCGACCAGTCGTCTGCGCAGCTTCCGCGCAGGAGCGGGGTCCGAACCACACCGCCACGGGCTCGGTTCTCTCCTTCCTAGGCGGGCAGACAACCAACCACCTGTGAGAACTTCCAACTAGTTTTAATACATAGCTAGCTGGTTAGGCACCGGGCGGAGCCCTGCGCTCAATGACTCCAAGGTCCCCTAGTATATACTACTCCGTGGTCCAAGATTCCAACTCACCAAGCAGCGGCAGGGCTACAACCTAGGACGAGACGCGGCGTCCCGGGACGCGTTTTCAGCCTCTCAGCTCAGTAGAGGTGACTAACTCACAACCATAACAAAGATCTTCCCAAAATGGCTGCCCAGCCCACAAGGCTCAGGAGGGGCAGAGCGAGAGGAGGAGGAAGAGGAGCGGGCGGAGCGACGACCGGCCCGCCCCACCCCGCCCGGCACACGCCCACTCGCCGGGGCGGAGGCGCCTGCGCGCAAGGCCGGTCCTGCGACCCTGCGGGGGGCGCCGTAAACGTCGAGCTGGCAAACGGCGGTTTTCCCCGCGTCTTATCCCCTGCTCCTTCCGGCACACCTAGGTACGATGTGCACGGTCACCCTCACCGCTGCGCACTTGAAGTCTCGACTTCTCGCGCAGGCTGACAGCAAAGAAGCGAGTTTGATGCTCGCCCTCATCCACCCCCCACTCCGGCCGAATGTGCGGGCCGGAGTGCCTGTGAAATGAAGGGACAGGAGAGTATGCAGTTACCGGCTCTTCGCTAACCATTCATTGTTCACCCCTAACACACACCCGCCTCGGCCAAGCCCGCGACGCTAAATTACTTCTGCCTGTATTGCCAACTCGGTTCCTAGAGTCTATTTAGCAACCCCTGCCCACCTTCCGCGCCTTCCTTCACTTGTGCGCGTCGAGACTCCAGCCCCCAGCGGGCCACAGGGCCTGCTCCCGAAACCTGCGCGGCCGCGGCCGGCGCGCTACCCGCCGGGAGTGGTAGTTCCTGGGCGTGAGGTGGGCACCGCCGGCGTAGCACCCCAAACGCAGGGACAGTTTCGGACGGAGCCTGCGCTTTTACTAAGGCAGAGAGGCCGTCTTTCCTGCCCAAAGTCTCATTGGGTATTACGCGACGGGAAGGGGCGGCGCCGCCTCGCCAGAGAAGGAAATAAAAGTGAAAGCGAGGTTGGGGGGAGGGAGGGTCTGCCTCCAAGTGGTTAATATTACGAGGATTTTGCTCGGGCCTAATCGTGTTCAGGAGCCTAAACCACGTGAGGGATGGTGGCCGGGAAGCGAGGCTACAGAGAATCCAGGAGTAGAACTGGCACGGACTCCCAGACAAATAAACTCTTCAATTTGTTTTCAGGTTTATCTTTCAAACGGAAGGACATTCATATTGGCTGGTGTCATTTCCCTCGGTAGATTGTTACTCTGAGAGAAGGAAAGGGAGTTATTCAAGGTGACACAGCCTAGACAAAAATGCAAACCCCAGGTGATGAGAGGAATGAGATGTCTTCTCTGATCCCCCAATCCCCCCATCCAAGGTTCTTAACAGCGAATGAAAATGCTGATCCTTGACTCTTTAATTCCTTAATGGAAGTTCCTAAGGATGTAGCAAAGAGAATGGAAATAAAACCAGCAACCCCCCGTGGGGACCGGAGAGAGTTCGGTAGCACAGGTGCCTGCCTGGCAAGTGCAAGGTTGTGAGTTCAAACTCCGGTCCCGCCAAAAAAAAAAAAAGGCAGTATCCTGCCCTAGTTGTAGTAAAGGAGTGTAATGCGGAGTAACACTCGTTCTGTCTATCCAAAACCCGGCTGTTTTGAAAAGTCAACAAAATAAATAAATAAATAAATAAATGAATGAATGAATGAATGAATGAATAAATAAATAAATAAATTGAGAGTTGGCAGTTTGGACAAGTCACGCTTGACCCAAATTTCAAATCTCCTACCTTGTTTCACTTTCATTCTGAGATTTTTTTCAGAACTCTGCAGGCAGATTCGACTGGATGGGAACCTTGAAAAAGCGATCGATCAGGTAACTTCTTCAACAGCTGACTTCAACAAAAAGATTTTAAAGGATGTTCCTAAGAGGAAAGGCCGGGCCTAGGAACCATTAAGCGCACGTCAAATATCCACCCGGACTTAGTTTTTAGATTCACAGGAAGTAGACTAGCTCGACCTTCACGAAATGCTTTTCCGCGAATCACTGGTTCTTCTTGCAGCCCAGCTGACCACATGACAACGAGATCCTGGCAGGAATCTGGGCTACCACCGGTGAGGTTGGGAAGCGGGTAAGGGTTAGTAATAAATAGGAGAGACACTTGCGTTTAAACTTCTCCTTCTTTCCTGAAATATAGGCTTGAGGCTTAGGTTGCTGTCGCTGCGCCGCAGAAATCGGCACTTTGGAGTGTTTTTCTGCTAAATTGGACGGATTAATCTTTTTATTATTTTTTTTTCTTATTTCAGAACTTTTGTTTACTTCTAGGGCCGGCTCAGCCTGCCCTCAGGGCAGGACTGGCGCAGCAGGTGGTGCCGGGGATCGAACCGACGCTCCTGCAGCCGCCTAAGCATTCCTAAGCAGGCGCTTTAGACCACTGAGCCATCCTGCCGGGCCCCTGGGCGGATTAATTTTGAAGTCTTGTCCTTAATCCTTGTATCTCTGTAGTCTCTAGGCATTAGGCTATCACTTTTCGCTGTAATACTCATTACTTGGAAAGTGCAGTTGCACGGTGCCTACTAAGTTTTCTTAAGTGGAGGGGGCTCTAATCTGAAAGGGTGGAATCTGGGAAATTCTTTTGTAGAAAATTTGTGAGCGACAGTGAGGGTGGGAGGTCATCCAAACAACATGGACGCCTAGGGAAATTAAAATCATTATTTGCTTCCTAACGTATAAAACCAAGACATTGTCTCGTTTACATTTCTCTACCCTGTTGTAAGATATGTGATCAACATTTTTTCCCCCAGCTCTGAGGGTTACCCTTGACTTCCCCAGCTGAGGTACATCTCCAGGCTTTTCTGGGGGAGTTGGGGGTGAGGTTGAGGTCTCAAGTTGATACCTGAATTTGGAGTCCTCCTACCTCAGGCCACTCAGAGTGCTAGGTTTACAGATGTGTACCACTACACCTGGCTTTATTTTTTTATTTATTTATTTTTGTCTTTTCTTTTTTTTTTTTTTTTTGAGGCAGGGTCTTGCTATGCAGTTCAGGCTAGCCTTGAGCTCACTTTTGTAGCCCAGGCTGGTCTCGAACTCGCACTGATCCTCCTGCCTCAGCCTCCCGAGTGCTGGGATTACAGGGGTGCGCCACCACGCCCAGCTATGGCTTTAAATTGTTACTTTATTTTTAAAAACTTTTATGTTATGGTTGGCTCAGCCTGCCCTGGGATAGGGCTGGCACAGCAGGTGGTGCCTGGATCAAACTGCAGTCTGCTGTTGCCAAACAGGCACTTTAGGCCACTGAGCTATCTTGCCAGCCCCTAAATTATTTTAAAAAGCGGCTGTGTTTATAACTCAGTGGTAAAAAGCTCATCTGAGATTGTTGATGCCCTTCCTGAGCTCAATCCAGTTAAAGCGGTGCATATGGAACCTGTCATACCTACATTCGAGTTTTCAGCTTCTTAATGACTGCTTACATTAGATAGGGTTTTTAACCATTCCTCATGTATAAGACAGGAATAAGAGTTCATGTTTTTTTGAGCGCTTATTTTGTCAGCAACAACTTTTAGCTTACATTTATTTACAAAATTTTTACAATGACCCTATGAAGTCGTTATTACTTTTTTTTTCACCAGGTATTGAACTTGCAACCTCAGGTTTGCAAGTCATACACTGTGCCACTGAATTATAGTCCCAACTCAGATCCCTTTATTTTGAAAGTGGTGAACTGCACCAAAATCTACATTCTTAACTTAGAACTGTCTCTCAATATCAACTTAATGAAATTATGAGCATTAAATGTTAATATATATAACCCATGTATAGTTAACAGTGCCTAGGTCACAATTAAATTGCATTTGTTTTGGTGTCAGCAATCAGGACCTTGTGCTTGCCAGGCAGATGCTGTACATTGAACTATATCCTTGGCTCTTAAATTGTATTTGTTCCTGTTACTTCTTTTGAGATATGGACTTTTAATCACCAAAATTCTTTGGTGCTTAAGGGGGTTAGATAACTAAAGGGAAGAGGGAGGGTGTGAAATTCTTGAGTTTCCTTATTTATTTAGGGTGGTATGGAATTCAACCCAAGGAGCACTAAATCACATTCCCAGCCTTTTTAAAAATTTTATTTGGAGACATGGTCTTGTCAAGTTGCTCAGGCTGGCTTTTTTTTTAGAGTTTTTCTTTTTTTAAAAAATTTTATTTATTTTTTTTCTTGTTTCAGAACCTTTCTTTATTCACTCATTTTTTTTTTTTTTTTTAATGGCTGGGTCATCCTGCCTCGAGGGCAGGGCTGGCTCAGCATGTGGTGCCTGGGATCGAACTGTGGTCCCTGAAGCTGCCCAAGCTTTCCCAAGCAGGCGCTTTAGACCACTGAGCCATCCCGCCGGGCCCCTCAGGCTGGCTTTGAACTTTTGCTTCTCGTGTCTCAATCTCTGGAGTAGCTGCCATTACCACACCTGGCTCTGTATTATTCTTTGTTGCAACATATGACAGGCAAAGCTAAAACAACAGCTCAGGGAAGAAAAAGATCTGTTTTGTTAATGTATTGCTAATTCTTTGATAGCATTTATGATTATTTCCAAAGAGAATGCTGGAGCTCGGGAGATAGCTCAGTAGAATAAGTGCCTGCCTGGAAGCACAGGGTCCTGAGTTCAATTCCCAGTACCACAAAAAAAAAAAAAAAAAAAAAAAAAAAAAAAAAAAAAAAAAAAAAAAAAAAAAAAAAAAAAAAAAAAAAAAAAAAAAAAAAAAAAAAAAAAATCCAAAGAGAATTCTGTTAATGGAAGAAATCCTCATGACTAAACTATTTTTAAACATTAATTCGTGAGGGCCCGGCAGGATCGCTCAGTGGTCTAAAGCGCCAGCTTAGGAAAGCTTAGGCAGCTGCACAGACCAGGGTTTGATCCTAGGCACCACATGCTGCTGCTACTGCTGCTGCGCCAGCCCTGCCCTCAGGGCAGGCTGAGCTGGCCATAAAAATAAACAAAACTTCTGAAACAAGAAGAAAAAAATAATAATGCATGAGTCAGGCGTGGCTGCACACACCTATAATCACAGCACTTGGGAGGTTGAGATAGGAGCATCAGTGCGAGTTTAAGACCAGCCTGGGCTAAAAAAGTGACCTCAAGGCCAGCCTGAACTGCATAGCAAGATCCTGTCTAAAAAAGAAAAAACCAAAATAAATAAATGCAAACAAACACAATGTATGAACCAGGGATGTTCAATGGCACAGCACCTGCCTAGCAAGCACAAGGTCCTGAGTTTGATTTCTGGTACTTCTCCCCCCACCCCTCAAAAAATTATGATCTGTCTTCTTTTATTTACAGCAACATGCTTCTGATTCCGCCCCTCTACTAAATTATAATATATTAACCAGAACTGGTTGGCATCTTCCTGAAGAATGCTTTCAGTAGGGGCCACTATGCTTCACTTCATTCAGAGGTTTTCTCAAGCACCTTCAAAGGTTAGTTTATTCAGCAAGCACTAAGTGCTGTTTGCCAAGAACAGGTCTGGTTGCAGCAGTAGTAGTAAAAGACAAAATCCCCACCACCACCATTGAACTCAGGCCCGTCAGGCAAGTGCTTATTCTACTGAGCTATCTCCCCAGCCCCAAGAGACAAAAAATTTTATTATCATGTATTCCAGAGTACATATGGGGAGGTAGAATACAAGTAAGTAAAGTAGTAAGTCAGTGTTATGGAGAACTGTAAAGCAGGGAGGGGAACTGAGAGGTCAAAAATGAAGGAATGGGCCATACAAGTAGTGCAGAAGGAGCATTCCATGGGGAAAAAGCCTCAAGATGGGGTCATTCTATACCTATTTGAAGAATTACATTTTTAAATTTCATATATTTTTGCTGTTTTGCCTAAAGTTCCACATCTGCTCACTAAAACACAAAATGATAGCTATGTATCATAAAAGGGACTGACATTTTTTTTTCAAAGCAAAAACAAAAACAAAAAATAAAATGAAACTATGAGCCAGGCATGGTGGTGCACGCCTGTAATCCCAGCACTTGGGAGGCTGAGGCAGGAGGACCCGTGCGAGTTTGAGACCAGCCTGGGCTATAAAAGCAAGCTCAAGGCCCAGTATCAAAAAGAAAAATAGAAGGAGCTAGAATTCTAGGCAGAGAATATACAGCAAAGGCATGGAGCTGTGAAAAGTATGCAGTGTTTATAGTTAGATTGGAAGATAGATTATCTTTCTATATATAAGATAGCTTCCTGCAGTAATCTAAGCTACATATTTTTCAATTTATAAACTAGAAGCAGTTCAGAAGGCCAAATTCTAAAGATGTGATATTTACTTGTTCCTCTTTAATATCTGTTTTATTTAGATAAAGTCACTGATAGATCAAAAATATATATCACTGATTTCTATCCACTACTTTTTGTATGTTGTATAGGAATTTTTGTTTTAGCAATATCTTTCATATATTTTTAAATTTTACGTAACACATAGCAATTGTATATTTTGGGGGTGTACTATGTAGCTGTTTAATACCATGAATAACTTTACTCTAGTCAGTATATCTTGTTTAAAATTTGATGTGCTAATACAAAGATTCTTTTTGTTACCTTGCTTTTTTTCTTTTTAAAATTGTTTCAGATTAAATGAGAAATCTGGTGAGATTTTGTCTCCTGGTTCTGTTTCCTTATAGGTGCTAAAGTGTGCACTCACAGTGAGACTAGGAGCCGGCAGGAAAACAGATACACTTGCCCTCAAGACATCTCTTCAGCAGAACCTTTCCCCTTTATGTTCAAGGCCTTGGTGTTTTCCATCATTTCCAGTGTGTATGAGTAAGGCACAATGCTATCATACATCTCCATGCAGCTTGAAGAAGAAACAGAAGCAAGAAGTACTTCCAGCGAGGCCACCAATGACCATCACTTACTTGCCTGAAAGCCCAAGGCCAGCATTGTATATAACTCTGGCAGGATTAATCCCCTTCATTGCTCCACCAGTAATCATGGTCATGACAGAGTCTTATGTCCCTGTATTAGCTTTTACTCAGATGGCTTATGGAGCCAGTTTCCTGTCCTTTTTGGGAGGGGTGAGGTGGGGATTTGCTCTGACAGAAGGTAGTCCAGCCAAGCCAGACTACCTTAATTTAGCTAACAGTGTAGTTCCATTTGTGTTTTCATGGTTTGCATTCCTCTTTTCTGAAAGACTCAGTGAAGCCATAGTCACAGTAATAATAGGTTTGGGGATAGCATTACATGTTGAAGTTTTTCTCTTACCACATTATCCCAACTGGTTTAAAGCCCTAAGGATAATAGTTACTTTAGTGGCTTTTTTTTCATTTGTAATTACTTTAATACTTAAAGATGCTTATCCAGAGAAAGGACCTAAGAGACCTGGTCTAGAATAAATATAGAATTACTTTGTTGATAATATTAACATGTTGATGTGTATGTGAGAAGGGGGTGTGAGGGTGCTGAGGATCAAACCCAGGGTTTGAGTATGGTGGGCAAGCACTCTTACTACTTTGAGATGTACCCCCACCTTCCTGCCTACAAGTTTTCTAAAGTTATACTTTGATAACACCTTTTTCTGTTTGTATCCTCCCCCCATACTGATTATTTTTTAATAGATTTTATATTTCTGAAATCATTTCTAGCCCACCATGGTGTTACACTTATAATACTAGCACTTGGAAGGCTAGGATAGGAGGATAACGGAGTTTCAGGCACAATGGGCTACATCATGAAGTTAAGGTTGACCTAAGCTACACAGACTTTGTCATAAGACAAAACAAATGGGGGACAACCTGCTCTGGCTCCCCTTCTGTCTTCTTGGACAGGAGCTTTCTACCAATAACTATATTCTGCCCCCCCCCAAAAAAAAAAATTGGGCCAGGGAGATACCTCAGTAGAATAAGCGCTTGCCTGGCAAGTGCAGGGCCCTGAATTTAACTCTGGGTACCACGGGGGGTTGGGGGGGAATTAAAATTATTTGTAATACTTGAATATAAACTTGAAAATCCTACAAAAGTCCTTGTCATATCAGGTTAGTTTACACTGTCTTTTTTTTTTTTTTTTTGAGAGTACTCTTGCTATGCAGTTCAGGCTGGCCTTGAGTTCATTTTTTGTTGCCCAGGTTGGTCTCGAACTCACACTGATCCTCCTGTCTCAGATTCCCAAGTGCTGGGATTATAGGCTTGCGTCACCATGGCCTGGCTATGCTCTTTTTATGAATTACACTGGCATTGATTAAACTTTTTTTTTTTTTTTTGTCTTTTTGAGACAGGGTCTCCTTAAACAGTTCAGGCTGGCCTTGAGCTCATTTTGTGAGCCAGACTGGTCTTGAATTTCCAATGGTCCTCTTGCCCAAGCTTCCCAGTACTGGGATTACAGATTTGCAGAGCTGCATCATCACACCCAGTTTCAATGTTTTAGTTGTCTTGAAAAATATAAAAAGAAGGGCCAGCGAAGTAAACGCCTGCTTAGGTAAGTGCAGGGGCCAGGGTTCAGTCCCTGGCACATGACACGCCAGCTCCACATTTGGGTATGCTGAGCTTGTGATGGAGTCAGGGCATGGTGGCATCCCAGCACTAGGGAGCTAGAAATCAGGAGGATCATGAAGTCTGGGCTGCATAGTGAGACCCTGCACACACACACAAAAAAGACAAAATCCATTTGTAATGCAGGGTATGGTGGCACAAACCTGTGATCCCAGTACTTGTTATCTCAGCACTCAGAAGGGTGAGGCTGAGGACTGCTGCAAGTTTGAAGCCAGCCTGGGCTACAAAGTGAGTTCAAGACCAGCCTGGACTGCATAACAAGACCCTATCTCAAAACAAAACAAAAAAAATTTCTTTATTAGAGCTTTCTGATCAGTAAAATGAATAGACATATTCTCCCAGCTCACATGGAAAACCTATCAACGCATGCCTGAAATGAAAAGTATTTTCTACAGTTGCCTTTTGAGTTATATGTCCAGGCTTATATAGTTTTTTTTTTTTTTTTTTTTTTTTAAGACAAGGTCTTGCTATACAGTTCAGGCTGGCCTTGAGCTCACTTTTGTAGCCCAGGCTGGTCTTGAACTCATACTAATTGTTATGGTTTGTAAGTAGTTGTCCCCACAAAACCTCATGTAAATCATGGGGCTGTCAAGCATGGCTTGAGGGGTGGGGCCAAAGGACCAGGGTGAAGCTTGAGGGGTGCAAACAGTTAAACTGACAGCACACCCTGTCAGAGGTCCCCTCAACCAGGCAAAAGTGTCTTGGAGGTATGGAGCAAATCATCCTGGAAAATGTGCTGGGTCTCAAGGTCTTGCTATGTAATTCAGACTGCTTTAAATTATGAAACCTCCAATAATTGTGAGCTAAATAAACCTTTTCTCCCCTAAGCTTCTATGTCTGGTTATTTGTCCCAGCAAGGAGAAAAAAGTAACTAAGACATTAATCCTCCTGCCTCAGCCTCCAAAATGCTGGGATTACACACATGCACCACCATGCCCCCCCCCCCTTTTAACTTTCTGTAAAGCTGTATTCCAGAGGGGCTCAGTCCTTGGCAGCTGCCACGTTGTTCAGCTCCTCAAGCTTCCTCTTGATGCAGATGTATGTCCTGACCCTTTTCTTGATGAACTTGAGGGGTGTTTGTCCTTGGAGACCACTTGTAGGGGGCAAAGCCACACACCTCCCAAATCATGTCCCCCAGGAACTCAATGTTTGGTGAGGGTCTGTGGTGGTGGCTGTGCTTTGGTTTGCTCCATTCTTGGTCACCTTGTGTCCCTTGTTGAGGCCCACAGCCATGAGGTAATAGAGGGCCATGGCTACTGTTCTTCAGTGGTTGCTGTGGTGGAAGCCAGGCTTACATATTTTTGAGCTGAAAGGGTATATGGCTTTGAAATGTGCAAAATGCAATGTCTGATGAAGCCATATTAAAAGACAACAGAAAAATCTAGATAGATTTTTCATTTTGCATCAGCATTTGGTCTGCTATAGATGCAACTTCATCTTACAACCAAACAATATCAATTGGTCAATATTCTGAAGAATAAAGCCTCTGCATATAAATTAGGAAGGAAAACCCAATCTGGAGCTGTATGGATATGTTGTGAAGCAGGCCTGTCTAGTTGGACAATTTTTTAGCTCACAAGCTTTTTACATAAAAGCAGCAAAAGCAACGTTGCACCTTGCCTTTTAACCTCAAAGCCTTGTCTCTTAAATTTCTAAATTTAGAAAAAGGAAAAAAATTTGTAAATGGTATAAGCATACATCATAGAATTGTATTACTTGGAATGTGTTGCACTGTATAATATGTATTCAAATACCAGTTGGGCCCGGAGATAGCTTGGTGGAATAAGTGCTTGCCTGATCAGCCGAGGCTGTAGTTCAGTGGTAATACACTTACAGAGCAAATGCAAGGCTGTGAATTTGACCTCTAGTACTTAAAAATGCAAGACAAAGAAGAAATCGGTTGAAACTTTTCACGAGTTAATAGAGAAATATTTCCAATAATAGCAATATTTAAGTCGTGGGCTTCTGGGTAATCTCTGCATATATCATTAAACTTGTGTGATGTTTCATTGTTAGTATGATAAAAAGTTTGGGCTAAAAATAAAAAGTCAGTTTAAAAAAAAATAAATAAAAAATAAAATAAAATAAAAAATAAGTGCTTGCCTGGCAAGCACAAGGTCCTGAGTTTAGTCTCTGGTATTGTAAAAAAAAAAAAAAAAGGCATCTATTCAATTAATTTGAGGCTGGGGCCGGGTGTGGTGGCTCATGCCTGTAATCCCAGCACTTAGGAGGCTGAGGCAGGAGGATCAGTGCAAGTTTGAGACCAGCCTGGGCTACAAAAGTAAGATCAAGGCCAGCCTGAACTGCATAGCGAGACCCTGTCTCAAAAAGGCAAAATAAATGAATAAATACATTTGGGGCTGGGGAGATAGCTCTGTGGCACAAGTGCCTGCCTGACAAGTGCAAGGTCATGAGTTCGGACCCTGGTTTAACTATTGAAGTTCTAATCCCTAGAACTCCAGTATGTTTTAACCCCATATGACTAGTTCTTATAGAAGGCACCAACTAAGGGAGACAGTGCCAGATGAATATAAAGATGACCACTTATAAGCCAAGAAAAGAGGCATAGAACAAGTCTTTCCCTCATAGCCCTCAGAAGAAACTACCTGCTGAGACTTTGATTTCATACTTCTACCCTCTAGAACTATGACACAAGATTTTCATTGTTTGTATCTTTGTTAACATATATAGTAGTCTTACAGACACATGACAAGGAAGCTGTTCATCCTCAAATTATTTTTAGATTTTTTTTTTTTTTTTTTTTTTGGTACAGGGTCTACAGGGTATCACTACATAGATCGGATTCATAGTGATTCTCTTGTCTTCAGCCTCCCAAGCACTGGGTACCACTATGCCCAGTCTCAATTGCCTTCTCAGCATGCCTGGGTAGGGAGGGCAGAGCCAGCACTGTACACTGGCAACTGAACCCTGGGTGTTGTGCTGTGCCTAAACAGGTGCTTTAGTCCGCTGTGCTATCTGGACGGCCCTTTTTTTGGTCCTTTTGAGACAAGGTCTTGCTATGCAGCTCAAGCTGGCTTTGAGCTCACTTTGTTTTGCTTTTTTGGTCTTTTTGAGGCAGGCTCTCATGCAGGTCAGGCTTGCACTGAGCTCACTGTAGCTTAAGCTGTTCCTGAACTTGAAAGATCTTCTGTATCAGCCTCCACACAGCTGGGATTACAGATGTATATACCACTGTACCCAGTTCTAAAGTACATTTCACTATTTTAGAGGTTTTGGTACTGGGGAATTGAACCCAGGGTATTTTCACTACACTATATCAGCTTCTCAGAGTGCTGGGACTACAGGTCTATGCTAACACATGAACTATTTTTTTTTTTTTAAACTACATTTATTTTCTTTCTTTTTAACTCTGATAGTCTGGCTATATTGTCTAAGTTGGCCTTGAACTAGTGTCCTCACGTGAGCTTTCTGCTTCAGCCTTCTAAGTAACTGAGACTGTAGGCATGTGTTACTAGGAGCAGACTAAGCAGAGTATTTTTTGCAGAGGATCTTACTAGTATTCCAGGATGGCCTCAAACTTGCAATAATTCTGGCTCACCCTCTCTCAAGTGCTGGGATTATAAGCATGTTCCACCATGACTGGACAAGATATTTAGAAGTATAATTTTTAAACATTCTATAGGAACATCACGTTATTTTTTTTTTAATTTTTTTATTTTTTTCTTGTTTCAGAACCTTTGTTTGTTTATTCACTCATTTTTATGGCTGGCTCAGCCCGCCTGGAGGGCAGGGCTGGCGCAGCATGTGGTGCCGGGGATCAAACCGTGGTCCCTGAAGCCGCCCAAGCTTTCCCAAGCAGGCGCTTTAGACCACTGAGCCATCCTGCTGGGCCCCAAGAACATCACTTTAATCATCTCTCAGAAAGTGCAATTAGAGCCAGGCATGGTGGCGCACACCTGTAATCCCAGAACTTGGGAGGATGAGGCAGGAGGATCGGTGCAAGTTTGAGACCAGCCTGAGCTACAAAAGTGAGCTCAAGGTCAGCCTGAACTGAGACCCTGTCTCAAAAAAACTAAATAAACATATAAAGTTAAAAAAAAAAGAAAGTACAATTAAATGCAAAGCTAGTGTGTATGTGTAAGAAAAAGCCTGTGTAATCCAACCTACCACAGGAATATTATTAATAAACTAAGCTAAGTAATACAAAGAAAAAGCTAAATACTTCATTCATACATTCTTTAAAAAATCGTGTCATTTCTTAGGAAGGAATAATCTTATTTACAATTATCTATTGTTAAGGATCATCTGGGCCTGCTAATTCCAAACACTCATTACATTTCTGCCAATACAATGTAAAATAGTTCTCTTTCATCATGCTGTTTCATCTTGTACTAGGTGTAATGAGAACTAAATTGCACTAATAACTGAGCATTCTCCAAGTGAAGCTGTAACTTTGCAGTAAGCTCATACTTAGAACTGCCCAAGTACAAATAAATTTCACAAAGCTTGAACTCATGACCTTACACTGGCCAGGTAGACACTTGTGCCACAGAACTATCCCCCCGGCCCCTATTTTTTTTTTTTTTTTTAATGTATTTAGTACAGGGTCCCACTACACAGCTTGGACTCATAGTGCTCCTCCTGTTTAGCCTCTCAGCATTGGGATTACACCTGTGCATCACCACACCCAGTCTTGGTGGCTGGCTCAGAGTGCCCAGGGGCGGAGCCGGCAGGTCATGTGGTGCTGAGGATTGAATCCAGTCTCTGCTTGCCTAAGCAGGGGCTTACTCTGCTGAGCGATCTTGCCAGCCCTCAAACTTTTTTTTGAGGCAGTCTTGTTACATAGCTCAAGCTGGCCCTGTACGAGTAATTTCCTACCTTAGCTTCCTAAGACTCAGCAGGCAAAAATTACAAATACCCAGATATTTTTCACATACTCCTAGTATGTCTGTTCCTAATAAAATGAGGGTGGTGGAAACTCCTGCTATCAAAGGAAGTTGCATTAGGGTTTTATTAGAGGAACAGATATAATACAAAGAGCAGATTTAATACAACATGTACCAGTCATAGAGTTGATTTAGAAAGCATGCAGAGGGTATCTGCACACCTGAGACTGAAGGATTTAGTCCCAAGGTCTGAAGCTTACTGCAGTGATTCTGTGCATGTCTCTATTAGTTGGCCATTGGGTCTGCAGTGGAAGGCTATTGGCTGTTGGGTCTGCAATGGAAGCTGCAACTCCAAGCCAGAGGCCAAAGAGACTGTGCTGGTAGCTAGGAGAAGTCTAAGATGAATGTGAAGACTGCAGTTCCTCCAAGTAAGAGGAACCCTGAATCCTTCCTCAACCCCTTTACATCTCTTTTTTTGTGATGAGTTAGTCTTGGGCAGGGCCCTCACAGCCCCAAGTGTGGAATCTTAGAGGCTATCCAACCAAGGTGACACAAGGTACTGACCATTATAATCCACCCCTTGTCAACTTGGTAACTAGATATATTTCCCTTTTCTTTGCAGGTTATACTGTGGCATGAGAAATGGTGGTGTGGATTCAATCATAAGTGTTCAGGAAACTTTAAAATTGTTTCATGGGTATTATTTCTACATCATGTATAAGTTATGTTCCAATTTGAAGTGCACTGGGAGTGACTGGGGAGATATCTCAGCAGTCTAAGCACCTGCCTGGCAAATACAAGGAAGTAGGTTCGATCACAAGTACCACATGCCATGCCAGTCTCATTCCATGTTGGCTACTGAAACCAGTCCTGTAATTCCAGAGCTGGGGAGGCTGAGACAGGAGTATCACTATGAGTCTGAGCTGCATAGTAAGACTCTACCAAATAAATAAATCTTAAAAAAGAAAAGCACTGGGAAAATGGCCAAAGGATTCTCCCAGGAGTTTATAGCACCATGTTTACAATTAAGACTATATTTAGGGCTGGGGAGATAGCTCAGCAAGAATAAGCACTTGCCTGGCAAAAGCAGGGTCCTGAGTTCAATCCCCAGTAGTACTGGGTGGGATATATATATATATCCTCTCTCTCTCTCTCTCTCTCTCTCTCTCTCTCTCTCTCTCTCTATATATATATATATATATATATATATATATATATTTTTTTTTTTTTTTTTTTTTTTTTTTTTTTTTTTTTTTTAGAGAAGTTTGGGAATTATGGGAAATTTGGCAAATTTGTGTGAGCTGACTCTTTTTATTTTATTTTTTCTTGTTTCAGAACTTTTGTTTGTTTGTGTATTTATTTTTATGGTCAGCTCAGCCTGCCCTGAGGGCAGGGCTGGTGCAGCATGTGGTGCTGGGGATCAAACTGCGGTCCCTGCAGCTGCCTAAGCTTTCCTAAGCCAGTGCTTTAGACCACTGAGCCATCCTGCCGGGCCTCTGAGCTGACTCTTAATTTAGGGTATATTCTATTTCCTTTCTAAGTTTTTAAAAAAATTACTCTATAGTCATTTATCTACCTAATACATGGAAAGCAAAATAGAATCAAGAGGGACATATCACCAAATATGTATATGCTTGATTTACAAAAGGTCAGATCTTGGTAGGTGTGGAGCATGCCTATAATCCCAGCACTTGGGAGACTCAGGTAGGAGGATTTCTGCAAGTTCAAGTTTGAGGCCATCCTGGACTCAAGGCTAGGCTGAACTGCATAGTGAAACCCTATCTCAAAAAGAACAAAAAATAAGGTCAGATCTTACATTTAAAAAATGTTCCTTGTGTTCTTATGGTTTGTATTTCATAGTACAGCAACACCCCCTTCACAACGACTAGTGATCATGTTACCAATTTCAGTCCATGTATCTGAATGAGGGTTATAAACTTCTACTGAGTCCAAAGTACCTGGGGCCATGAAATCATGGCTGGAAGATCGGCCTCCAGCAACATACAGAAGACCATTGACTGCCACAACACACATGCCTGCTCGAGGCACTTTCATTGAGGCAACTTCAACCCACTTTTCCTGGATAAGAGAGAAAAAAATAATAAAAATAAACATGTTATAAAATTATAATAGAAAGAATGCTGAAAATCATACAGTTTGGTTATTTTAATATGCTTAAATTTTAAACTTAATGATCCAGTCATGGGCTAGCAAGAGAGCTCAATGGTCTAAAGTGCCTTCATAGGCAAGCTTAGGCAACTGCAGGGACAGCAGTTCCATCCCCAGCATCACATGCTGCATGAGCCCTACCCCCAAGGCAGGCTGAGCCAGCCATAACATAAAGAAAAACTTAAGTAAAAAAAAATCTAGTCATATAAATATGTAGAACATTTTAAGTGAATTTTTTATTAGAACTAGATAAAGTGAACTCAAAAAAAGAAAAATGTTAGTATAATTATTATAACTATTATAATGTTTTTACAGGGTCTACATGTCTCACTATGCAGATTGCAGAAGACTCGTAGTGATCCTGTTTTTTCAGCCTCCCAAGCAGTGGCTCAGCACACCTAAGGGGTGGAGCAGACAGACATATGGTGCCGGAGATCAAACCGAGGTCCCTGGCTCTACCTAAGCAGACACTTTAATCTGCTGAGCTATCTGGCTGTCCCTAAAAAAAAGTTAATATGTATTATCATCAAGAGATAATCTAGGGCTGGTGAGATAACTCAGCAGTCTAAAGCACCCACTCAGGCAACCACAGGGACTGTGGTTCAATCCCAGCACCACATGCTGCACCATTCCTACCCCCAACGTAGGTTGAACTGGCCATAACATAAATAAAGTTTTTTTGGAAAAAAAAAAAGATAATCTAATCATGTATGGCACCATTCTGAAATGCTAAATCTATAGAATACAAGTAGATAACAATAAAATAAAAAGCATAAAGCTTCAAGGAAAAAGAAGCTTGTACCAATTTTTTTGTTTGTTTTGTTTTGTATTTTAGGGAAGAATCTACAGAGTGTTCCGGGTAGCACTACTAGATCGGACTCAGTGATCCACCTGTTTACAGCCTCCCAAGATCTGGGATTACAGGTGCACACCACCACACCCAGTCTCAACTGCTGTCTCAGTGTGCCACAGGGGCTGGGTGGACACTGCCCAGGGACTGAACCCCTGGCCCTGTGCCTGCTTGCAGGTGCTTTAATCTGCTGAGCTATTTGGCCAGCGCCCCCCATAGGTTGGTTTTCTTTCTTTCTTTCTTTCTTTCTTTCTTTCTTTCTTTCTTTCTTTCTTTCTTTCTTTCTTTCTTTCTTTCTTTCTTTCTTTCTTTCTTTCTTTCTTTCTTTCTTTCTTTCTTTCTTTCTTTCTTTCTTTCTTTCTTTCTTTCTTTCTTTCTTTCTTTCTTTCTTTAATATTATGGCCAGCTCAGCCTGCCTGGGGGTGGGGCTGGTGCAGCATGTGGTGCAGGGTATCGAACATGGTCCTTGCTATTGCCTAAGCTTTTCTAAGTAGGTGCTTTCGATTGCTGAGCCCTCTCACCAGCCCTTCCCCAATTTTAAAAAAAATTTTATTTTATTTATTTTTTTCTTGTTTCAGAACTTTTGTTTATTTATTTTTATGGCTAGCTCAGCCTGCCCTGAGGGCAGGGCTGGCGCAGAATGTGGTGCCAGGGATTGAACCAGGGTCCCTGCAGCCACCTAAGCTTTCCTAAGCAGGCACTTTAGACCACTGAGGCATCCTGCCAGGGCCCTCCACAATGGTTTTTTAAAAGACTTTAATAATGCTTAACAAAAGCCTTAAAAATTTCCAAGAGAATGATACAAATTTATTTGTCCGTGAAATCCTGGTTTTAAGCACTACTCAGTGGGAGTTAGCAACTTGCAAAACATTTTCAAGGGATGGGTACTATATTTTATTTTGTTTTATTTCTTAGTAAGAGTCCAGAGGGTCTACCATGTTGATGATCTGAACTTAAATGAAATTCTGAAATAATAAAATCAGGGGTTGTTCATTGAAATTGAAGCACCAAATTAAATTTGAAGGCTACAATCATCTGTAATTATGAAATATATCACAAAGTTGGCACAGCTGAAAAATAAAATAACCTATAAATTAAAAGAGATACTCAAAAAATACCCTGCCTAAGCCAGGTGTGGTGACGCACACCTGTAATCTCAGCACTTGGGAGGCAGAGGCAGGAGGATTGATGTGAGTTTGAGACCAGCCTGGGCTACAAAAGTGAGCTCAAGGCCAGCCTGAAATGCATAGCGAGACCCTGTCTCAAAAAGACAAAAAACAAAAACCCTGGCTAAGATAAATTAGGATATTCCAGGGCTGGCAAGATAGCTCCATGGCACAAGTGCCTACCTGGCAAGTGCAAGCAAGGTCGTGAGTTCAAACGCCAATCCCAGAAAAAAAAAAAAAAATCAGGATATTCTGAGGTTATGACTAGGGATTTAGCTCAGTGAATATTTCTGCAGCAAGTTTGAGGCTTTTTGCATTTCTCTCTCTCTCTCTCTCTCTCTCTCTCTCTCTCTCTCTCTCTCTCTCTCTCTCACTGTCTTTTAAGGACCCTGCACTTGCCAGACAAGTGCTTATTCCACTGAACTATCTCTCTGGCTCTTCTTTTTTTTTTTCCTACAGTGTATTAGAACTATAGTTAGTTCTAAATTCTGAGTGACCTCAAAATAAACTCTATAAGATACAATACATTTTTAATATTATTTTTAGGGTGTGTTAGGATTTATAAATTAAGACTTGAGTAGGTAGTAAGCAACAAAACTTCAGATTTATCTATTTAAAAAAACAAGATGGAAAAGAAAAAAAAAAAAACCCAAGATGGGAGTGCAGGGAGACAGCTCAGTAGAATAAGCACTTGCCTGGCAAGCGCAAGGTCTTGAGTTCAATCCCTGGTACTACCAAAGGAGGGAAAAAAGGTAAGAGTTCAATTTCCAGTACTGAAAAGTAAAACAAAATGAAGGCAGAAAAATTGTTTCTGAAAATAAAAGCTTGAGTAAATGCACTGCCACCACAACTGTACTTAAAAAGAAAAATTTAAAGAATAAGAAAATTTCAAATTCTTGAAACTCAGTTCTTGCCAGGTGTGGTGGCACAGGCCTGTAATCCCAGCACTTGGGGCTGAGGCAGGAGGATCGGTGTGAGTTTGAGACCAGCCTGGTCTACAAAAGTGAGCTCAAGGTCAGCCTGAACTCATAGCGAGATCCTGTCTCAAAGCCAAAAAAGAAACAAAAAAACTCAGTTCTTGCCAAAAAAAGACTAGAATTAGAAATGGTATTTGTATGATTATGAAAACTCATTACAATTTTTTAAATTGTTTAAATAAAGTGAACCATGAAATTTATAATAGATATACAAGTAATATACAACAATAGTACAAAATATAGAAATGATTTTATATATTTTTATGTTTCTTATATTATTTTTTTAAATTTTTATTTATTTTTTCAGTACTAGGAATTGAACTCATGACTTTGCACATGCCAGGCAAGCACTTGTGTCACTGAGCTATGTTCCCAGCCCAAGTTTCTGATATTATCTGAGATAGATATGCTATACTGCAAATATGTAACATAAGGACTGTGGCTAAATATATGGCTCAGTGGTACAGCATTTCCCTAGCATGTGAAAGATGCTAACTTCTGTCACCAGTGCTGATAGACTGATGGATAGACAGATATTTCAGGTATTTCTTTTTTTTTTTTTTTCAGAACTGGGGATCGAACTCAGGACCTTGCACTTGTCAGGCAAGCGCTTATTCCACTGAGCTATCTCTCCAGCCCCCAGATATTTCAATAGATAAAAACAGAATAGGGGGCTGGGGAGATAGCTCCGAGGCACAAGTGCCTGCCTGGCAAGTGCAAGGTCGTGAGTTTGAACCCCAGTCCTGCCAAAAAAAACAAAACAAAAACAAAACAGAATAGCACAACAACAACAAAAGGGAAAGTATAGATTTTAAATATAAAAGAATAAAAGCAATTTAAAAGATAGAGATCATTAGTCTGGGAAATACAATAAGGCTATCTAAAAAAAAATCCAAACACAAATCAGAGATGGTCAAACTAGATTTAAAAACAGTACAGAGGGGGCTGGAGCTTTAGCTCAGTGGTGCAGCACTTGCCTGATAAACATGAGGTCCTGAATTCCATTACCCCATCTTGGACCTGCCTCACCTTGTGGTTTTGCTCTATTAAAAAATTCCTAGCCAGGCATGGTGGCACACGCCTGTAATCCCAGCACTTGGGAGGCTGAGGCAGGAGGATCGGTGCGAGTTCGAGACCAGCCTGGGCTACCAAAGTGAGCTCAAGGCCAGTTTGAACTGCATAGTGAGACCCTGTCTCAAAAAAAAAAAAAAAAAAATTTGTTCTTACAGATGGAGATTTCAACATTTTTTTAAAGTAATAATGGTTAGACAAGTCACACTAGGAAGACAATAACACTGAAAACAAATTATGTCAAATAGATGCTGTGCATAGTGGCACACAACTATAATCCCAGCAGTTGGGAAGCTGAAGCAGGAAGATTGTCTCAAATTTAAGGCCAGCCTGGGCTATATAGTGAGTTCAAAAATAGTCTTCTAGCACTCAGGAGGCTGAGGCAGGAGGATTACTGTGAGTTCAAGACTAGCCTGCGCTATAAAGTGAGCTCAAGTCCATCTTGAGCCGTATAATGAGACCAGGACTCAAAAAAACAAAACAAAACAAACAAAAAACCCACAACCAACCAACCAAACAAACAAAAACTACTCTGAACTACATGGCAACATCCTGTCTCAAAAAAGAAAAAGAAACGACAAAAGGTCAGCCAGGCACGGTGGCACATACCTATAATTCTAGCACTCAGGAAGCTGTGGCAGGAGGCTTGCTGTGAGTTCAAGGCCAGCCTGGACTACACAGTGAAATTTTGTCTCAATAATTAATTAATTAATCAATCACCCAAAATAAATAGAAAAACAATAGAAATTAAAGAAACAGAATATGGACAATAGAAAAAACTATCAATGATACCAAGACTGGTTCTCTGAAATGAAAACCATAAATGATCAAAATCATGACTGAAAGAGAATACATCATTACAGATCTCACAGACATTAAAAGAAAACCAAGATACTAAATATCTGAAATCATCCAACATACCTCTTCAAAGGAATATTTTTCTACAGTATGAAGAGCATCTTGTGTCTCATTCCAGCCTCCAATAGCATAGATACAGCCATTGAGTGCAGCCACACCAAGATATGCTCTCCTGGTTCCCATTGGAGGAAGCGGAGACCAGCGCTTAGAAAGTGGGTCATAAACTTCAAAAGAACGAAGCTCTATTCCTTCATTGCTGATTCCCCCAATAACATAAATTAAGCCTGGAAATGGAATATTTTTGCTCAGATATCACAGAAAGTAAGATATAATAAATAATAGGTATCTATGTTTGCAAAGCTAATGCTATACTTAATTCCAAAATTTACACTATTATTTATAGAAAAAAGTCAACTTGTCCCCATATTATCACATTTCACATTTCAGCACATTGCACAAAATTAGGAACATTAATTTAATATGGCATTAGCCAGGCCTGGTGGCACAGGCCTGTAATCCAGCACTTGGGAGGCTGAGGCAGGAAGATCAGTGTGAGTTCGTGAACAGCCTGGGCTACAAAAGTGAGCTCAAGGCCAGTCTCAAAAAGACCAAAAAAAAAAAAAAAAAAAAAAATTAATATGGCATTGAATCTTCAAACAATTAATGATATTATAACAAAATAATTTGTCAGATGAAGATTTTCTCTTTTCAGTATCTTATAATCTCAGGTACCAGGTCTGCTGCTAGTATACATAAATTAAAAAGAAAAGGAATATAGATTTTTCCATATACTTAAACTGGAATGCCACTACCCTCTTTGGTGACAGCCCACCTATTACTCAGATAAAAGGTACTGTATTTAATTTAATTATTTAGGAGTCTGAGGCAGGAGAAACACTGTGAGTTCAAGGCTAACCTGAACTATAAAATGAGACCTTATCTAAAAAAAGAGGGCGGAGGACATAGTTCAGTAGAATAAGCACTTGCCTTGCAAGTGCAAGAGCCTGAGTTCAATCCCCAGTTCTGCAAAAAATAAAAACAAATAAGCAAACAAACAAATATTAACAAAATGTTAGCCATATGGATGTTAATGCAGCTTTGTCAGTAACCAGCTAAGATCCTTTTTTTTTGTGTTTAGGAGAGGGTCTACAGCATCTCACTATGTAGATTAGATTCAGTGATTCTCTTGTTTTCAGCCTTCCAAGTGCTGGGATTACAGGTGCATGCCACCATACCCAGTCTCAACTGTAGTCTGAGCACATTCTGGGACAGGGCCAGCCAGCAAGGCACACTGGGATCAAACCCAGGCTTCTAGGCTCTGTCCAAACAGGCACTTTAGTCCACAGAGCTATCTGGCTGACCCAATCTTAAACTTTAGATTTCTCATCTATAAATGAAAGAGACTGAAATGAAGATCTCTCCCTCTGCCTTTATGATTTTTAGATGGGAAGATGAAAATATTAAATATAGGGCCCAGCGGGATGGCTCAGTGGTCTAAAGCACCTGCTTGGGAAAGCTTGAGCGGCTTTATGGACCTCGGTTTGATCCCCAGCACCACATGCTGCGCCAGCCCTGCCCTCAGGGCAGGCTGAGCTGGCCATAAATAAAAATAAATAAATAAACAAACAAAAGTTCTGAAACAAGAAAAAAAATTTTAAAAAAGAGTGAATAAACAAACAAAGGTTCTGAATCAAGAAAAAAATAAAATAAAAAAATTATTTAAAAAAGAAAATATTAAACATAAAATAACTAGAGAATATTAAAATGTTGAACAATAACTGTAATTTGAACAATTAAACACCAGTGGAATTTGGAGAAGGTCTGGCACCCATAAAGCAGAAGGAAAGGTGGGTGTGGTGGCACATGCCTTTTATCCCAGCACTTGAGAGGCTGAGAGAGGAGGATGGTTGTGTTCAAGACCAGCCTGGGCTACAAAGTAAGCTGAAGGCCAGCTGATCTACACAGTGAGACCCTGTCTCAAAAAGACAAAAAAAGAAATAGGCTGTACAGTTATATTACAACAGACAGATAGCTTTCCAGTCCTCTATTTGACTATTCTTACTACTTATATCTTAGGGCAGACAAAAGACCATTTATATACCACTTTTTTAAAATGTATTTTGGCACAGGGTCTCACTATGCAACTGACTCAGTGGTCTTCCTGTTTTAGCCTCCCAAGTGCTGGGATTACAGGCATGTGCCACCACACCCAGTTTCAGTGGCTGGCTTGGAGTGCCTGGGGCAGGGGCAGCATGACATACTGTACTAAGAATTGAACCCAGGTCCTTGTGTTTGTCTACGCAAGTGCTTAGACCACTGAGCTATCTCCATGGTCCTATATGCCACTTTTATATGCACTGCAGCTATTTTCAATTGTGTCATGGTATTATATCCTGTGTGGACCAAACCATACTAAATTTTTTTTTTTCTTGTTTCAGAACCTTTGTTTGTTTATTCACTCATTTTTATGGCCGGCTCAGCCCGCCCCAAGGGCAGGGCTGGCGCAGCATGTGGTGCCAGGGATCGAACTGCGGTCTCTGAAGCCGCCCAAGCTTTCCCAAGCAGGCGCTTTAGACCACTGAGCCATCCCACCGGGCGCCCCAAACCATACTATACTGTTAAAAAAAAATCTAAAGAAGCCATTAAAACCATTTTAACACTCTTTTCTTTACCTTGAAAAACTCACGTATTCATAGGAAAGAAAAACATAACAATGTAAGGACACATCAAATCCATATTTTGCAACCCAGGTAGTTCTACCTATCTAGAAATTTTAATCTAGCTTACTTTATTATAGAAAAAAATTATTTCAGCAACCCAGCATGGTGGTACACCCCTGTAATCTCAGTACTCAGGAGGCTGAGGCAGGAGGATTACTGCTAGTTCAGACCAGCCTGGGCCACAAACTGAGCTCAAGGCCAGCTTGAAATGCATAGCAAGACCGTGCCTCAAAAAGATCTATTTATTTATTTTTGTGGGATCGGGGTTCGAAGCCTCAAAAAGATTTTTAAAAAAAATGTTGGCAATACACAAGTGAAGGGCAAAAACAGAAGCAATAAACAATGAGATGAAAGGCAGAAATTATATACTGTTAATATTCAATACTAACAAATCTAAAATGCACTGTTGTAAAAATAAAAGCTTTAAACTCAATTTTAAAATTTATACTGTGTGTGTGCAAGCCAGATGTGGTGACACATGCCTGTAATCCCAGCACTTGGGAGGCTAAGGCAGGAGGATTGGTGCAAGTTCAATACCAGCTTGGGCCACAAAAGTGAGCTCAAGGCCAGCCTGAATTGCACAGCAAGAGCCTATCTCAAAAAAAAAAAAAAAAAAAAAAGTGTGTGTGTGCGCGTGTGTGTGTATGCATATGGAAGAAAATATTTTATAAAGTAGTTACCTTGCATTTCACAGCACCCAAAATAATAGCGTGATACAGCCATGTTGCCAACTACTTCCCATTTGTTTTCATCAGGATCAAATCGCTCAATTGTGTTTCCTATCTCAGCTCCAATCCATCCACCTATCATCAAATAGGAAAAATGTGTATTTCTCAAGTAAAGAAATCTTACAACAAAGACCTTAGAAAACAATTAGTTCAACTACTTCATAATATGTACTAATGTCACATGAACCAGAGGCAATTTGTCTATGATGATATAGAAAGTTACAATATAATCATAAGTAAAACTCAATGTTTTAACTCTGTCTAGTTTTATTATTTATTTATTTTTTGTTTTTTTGAGACAGGGTCTTGCTATGCAGTTCAGGCTGGCCTTGAGCTCACTTTTGTAGCCCAGGCTGGTCTTCAACTTGCACTGATCTTCCTATCTCAGCCTCCCAAGTGCTGGGATTACAGGCGTGCACCACCTCATCCAGCAAGTTTTACTAGAGAATAAAACAAAACAAAGAAAAGCAAAAAATGCAATATATTAAATAGCAAATATGGTATTTTATGAAAGTGACTATTGTAATGACTTCTGTATATTCAGAATGGCTGTATTAATAAAAGCCAATTGTAAGCCCAATCAGAATATATACCTATATATAAATCATAAAGTGATTTTATGAACTTAAGAAAGGTTCCTTGATACCCAAGTTTTCATTTGTCTCTTTTTTTATTGTTAGAATTGAACTCAAGACCTTCTGCTTGCCAGGAAGGCACTGAGCCACTGAGCTATATCCTTGGCAGCAGCATTTCCTTAATATTATCCTATTACTGTTACTGAAAATGTTCCCTTTTATATTTTGAAATATAATTGAAAAAAACAAGCCAAGCCAAGCATGGCAGTGCTAACTACTATAATCCTAATAATTGGGAGGCTTAGGCAGGAGGATCACTGTGAGGCCTGGCCTACATAATGAATTCACGAGCAGTCAGCACTACACAGCAAGACCTTGTCTCAAAACAAAACAGAATGGAACAAAAGAAAAATACAAAAAAATTTTTCTTTTAAACTTTATTTATTTATGCTATGGTCAGCTCAGTTGGCCCTGGGAGTGGGGGTGGCACAGCATGGGGATTGTACCATGGTCCCTGCAGTTGCCTAAGCTTGCCTAAATAGGAGACCACTGAGCTATCTTGCTGGCCAAAAAAAATTTTTTTAAGCGTGATAAAAAGAATAATCGATTAAATTCACATTGAAATAAATGATATCTTTCCCACAGTAGGTGTTGATGGACAGAGAAGGGGCAGGAAAGTAAGCTCTATATGGTAAATTTAAAAAATAGGGCTGGTGAGATAGCTCAGCTTAGCCGGGCACGGTGGTGCACAACTGTAATCCCAGCACTTGGGGGGCTGAGGCAGGAGGATCAATGAGAGTTTGAGACCACCCTGGGCTACAAAAGTGAGCACAAGGCCAGCCTGAACTACATAGCAAGACCCTGTCTCAAAAAGACAAAAAAAAGATACCTATGGGAAACAAGAAACTTTTCTAAATAAAACCTAAGAATTCAAAAACAATTTGTTATCCTTGAGGCTAGCCAACTAGCTCATCGGATTAAAGCATCTGCAAAGCAGGTACAGGGGGCCTAGGGTTCGATTCCCCAGGCCTGCCTGTCAGCCCTGCCGCAACAGCACTGGGCAATTGAGACTGGGTATCGTGGTGGGCACCTATAATCCCAGCTCTTGGGAGGCTGTAGACAGGAGGATCACTGAGTCCAATCTAGTAGTGAGACCCTGAACACCCTGTACACTCTTCTGTGAAATACAATAAATAAATAAATAAAATAAAAACAATCTGTTATCCTTAAAACTGAACAACATAATTACCCAAAGCATAGATAGCCCCATAACACACACACACGCCCAAGCCACAGCGAGGATGATTCATTGAAGCTACAGTTGTCCACTGTTTAGTAACTGGATCATAGCATTCATTATAGTCAAAAATCATTGAATCCTTTTCACCTGATTTAAACAAAAGAGACACACATCAGAAAGCTTAATAATGCTAATAAACCAGAACCATAATATAATTTTCAGTATATTGCTTATTTTCAGAAACTCAATCATTATGTTTTATTTTTAAGTACTGATTAACATTCATTCACCTAGGTAGTGCAGTAAATACAAAAAAAAAAAAAGATTCATTCACCTATTGAACATTACTTTGAATCCATAGCATTTTCATTTAGTAAAGCCAACTTATAAAGCAAACCTACAACTATCCTATTTTTAATTTACCATTCAATCAATGTAATTCTTAAAAACACAACTTCCAGGGAATGGGGAAGATAGCTCAGCTGTCTAAGCGCCTGCCTGGCAAACTCAAGGATCTGGGATCGATCCCCAGTACCTCATGATATGCTGCATAGCGATACCAAATAAATGTTTAAAAAATATTAAAATTGAATAGTTTTTAAAAATCCACAACTTCCATTTTAACACTTCTGTATTTTTTCAGAATAGTTTATAATCCGATCATGGTACAACTTGAGTGATGAGACTATCAACAAACACAAAATGAGATTTTTAAAAATACATCATTTAAAATAGAATTTTTAAAAATACAGTATATGTTATGGCCCATATCTAGATGTCCTCCCAAAGCCTCATATAGTCATGGGGTAGCCTTCTAGAGTTTGTGTTAATTCATGATCCAACACTGAGACTATAGGAGTGCAGCTGGGATTATGGGTATGAGTGCTACACCCACCCAGAGGTGGACAGCCTGAATGCAATATAAGGGACAGAGCCTTGCTCTCTGCTTATGCTCCTCCTTTTTTGCTCTTGCTGCTTTGCTGTTTTCTGCCACCATGAACTGCTGTCCTCTGCCATGTTCTACTTTGTCTTGGAGCCAGCTGATTAAGCTTTCCTTAATTTTGGGTGTCAAGTATTTTGTCCCAACAAGAGAAAAGTAAACAAGACAGTATACTATACTAAAAACTAAGTCTAGCTAGGCATGGTAGCAAATTCCAGCTACTCAAGAGGTTAAGGCAGGAGAATGTCAAGTTCAAGGGCAGCCTGGGTAAATTTTTTGTGTGTGTGGAGCATGGGGAGTATACAATATAGTTTCACTATGTAGACAAGGCTGGCCTTTAACTCATCATATAACCCAGATTGTCATGAAACTCATAGTGATCCTCCTGCCTCAGCTTCCTGACAACTAGGACTACAGCAATGCACCACCACATCCAGCTCTGCCTGGACAATGTCCTGACACTTTGTCTTAAAATAAAAAAACACTGAGCCAGGCATAGTGGTGCATGCTTATAATCCCAGCACTTGGGAGGCTGAGGCAGGAGAATTCGTGTGAATTCGAGACCAGCCTGGGATACAAAAGTGAGCTAAAGGTCAGTCTGAACTGCCCAAGCAGAACCTGTCTCAAAAAGACAAAAAAAAAAAAAAAAAAAAAAAGGATGGGGGATATAACTCAACAAATTCTGGGTTCAATGTCCAGTCCTAGAAAAGAAAGTCTAGGGCTCAGAAGTGCATCTCATCAGTGATGGAGCATATACTCAGCCTCCGTGAAGCCCACATTTGATTTCCAAACCACACACTCAGGAAAAAGTGAACTTATCCAAAAACTGTTTATGGTTTTAATGGACAGAATTTATACATTTATTTTGATAAAATTTTATTTTATTTATTTTTTTAAGAATTTTTTATTTTATTTTCTTGTTCCAGAACTTTTGTTGTTTGTTTATTTATTTATTTATTTTTATGGCTGGCTCAGCCTGCCCTGAGGGCAGGGCTGGCGCAGCATGTGGTGCCGGGGATTGAACCGCAGTCCCTGCAGCTGCCTAAGCTTTCCTAAGCAGGCACTGTAGACCACTGAGCCATCCTGCTGGGCCCCAATAAAATTTTAAATTAAGGCACATCTATATGAAGAGATATATCATATTTATGAAACATAAATAAGAATCAATGTAAAAATATCTCTAAGTTGACTTATAGATTTAATATAATTCCAATCCCCCCCAAAAATCAAATTTTTTAAGGATTTAAAACTGTATGTATGTATGTATGTATGTATGTATGTATGTACATATGTATGTATGTTATGGCCAGCTCAGCCTGTGGTCCCAGGGATTGAATGGCGGTCCCTGCAGTTGCCTAAGCTTGCCTAAGCAGGTGCTTTTAGACCACTGAGCCATCTCGCCAGCCCCAATTTTTAAAGGATGTAGAAGGCCAGGGAGATAGTTGAGCCACATAGTGCCTGCCTAGTAAGGGCAAGGTCTAGAACTTGATCTCTAGTACCAACAAATAAAAAGTAAAACAGTAAAGTAAAATAGAGCAAAATAAAATAGGAACCAAGAATATCCAAATACTAGCAGAAAAGTATAATAAATTGAAACAGCCTTATTATATATTAAGACTTATGACTGAGCCAGAGTAATTTAGACAGGAATAAATAGAAACTAATGGTACAAAACAGAACCTGATTGTTGAAGAGTTAGTACCACAGTGTGTGTGGGGAGGGGTATAGTATGAGGTGGGGGTTCTGTGATGACAGTGTTTAGTCTTTTTTTTAACCTCAATTATTTATTTGTGTTATGGCTGGCTGCTGGCGCAGCATGTGGTGCCAGGGATCGAGCCATGATCCCTGTGCTTGCCTAAACTTTCCTAGGTAGGCACTTTAGACTGCTGAGACATCTCTCTGGCTCCAGTGTTTAGTCTTAATCATTTTTATTTGATTAAACTAATAAATAAATTCAAGAGAATTTTTTTGTGAAATCATGGACAATATATAAACTTTAAATAATTTGTTTCAGTTTCATGCATGTATATTTCCTGGAATATATTTCAGCAATAAATGCTTAATGGTTTAAATTTATGTTTTCACTGGTTTAAATTTAGGCCTGTAATCCCAGTACTCAGGAGGCTGAGGCAGGAGGATTGCTGCAAGTGTGAGACCAGCCTGAACTATAGAGCAAGACTGTTTCAACAAAACAAAACAATAAAAATTTATACTATATACAAAAATTTTTTTTCTTTTGCCTTTACAATTTAAAGTACAGTATATTCAAAATAACATTTTTGTTTTCTGCTGCTGCTTCCATAGCTACTGCTCCTCCCCTTTTGCTCTTGCTGTTTTGCTGTCTTCTGCCACCACGAACAGCTGCCCTCTGCCATGTGCCACTCTGCCTTGGAGTCAGCTAGCTGAGCAGGGATTGAAACCTCCACAAACTGGGTGCTAAGTAAACTTTTCCTTCCTTAAAATAACAATAATAATAATAATAATAATAACAACATTTTCATAGTACCCAAAACTCTAGCCACAAATTCAGAACTACACTTCCCAGTGTAACAAAACAGCCACATTAAATATCTCTATTTTTATTTTAGTTTTTAGTTTTTGGAGACAGAATCTCAGCAGTAGTTCAGGCTGGCCTCAAACTCACAGTGATCCTCCTCATTCAACCTCTTATATGCTGGAATTATAAGCATGCACCACCACACCTGGGAATTATTTGATGATTAACATTAAAAAAAAACTGGGGCTTGTCAGGTAGCTCAGCATATTAAACCACATGATTTGGCGAACTCACTCAGGCCCTGAGGTCTGGGGTTCGATATCCTGCCCCACATGGAGCACAACACCTGCCCTTAAGGCAGACTGAGCTATCAAAAAACAAACAAACAAACAAACAAAAAACCTAGCAGCATATATAAGCAATGTAAGCATACAGTCAAGTAGAGGGAAGGCAGAGGAGGTACTCAAGAAGCTAAGACATGGGGACCACCCACTGGGGGTCACCTTCCTGTCCCTCTCTCAGATAGGAGCTTTCTTTACCCCAATAAATCTATTCTGCTCATAAAAAAAAAAAAAGAAGCTAAGACAGTAGGATTACAAAATTAAGGCTAGCATGGACCACAGTGAGCTCAAAACCAACCTGAACTGCAAAGGAAGATCCTGTCTTGAATAACAAAGCAGCAACTGAGTTTAATCAGGGAAATAATACATTTTTATCATTACCTCCAATAGCATAGACCATCCCCCCGAGAACTGCTACTCCCAATCCACACCGAGCCTGATGAAGAGAAGATACAGTAGTCCAATACTGACTAAAGGTATCAAAACGTTCCACACAGCTGAGGGCTCTGCTATCACTCCAGCGACCCCCCTGCAACCGTGTATATCCACCTAAACAAATGAAAAGAAGTAAATAGTAAATTCTTTACTACTAAATATGAAAGTGGCTGGGGCTGGGGAAATAGCTCAGTGGTCTAAGCACCTGCCTGGCAAGCACAAGGACCCAGGTTGGATCCCTCATGCCACATGCCATGCAGGCCCGGAACCCAGGGTGCCAGGCATGGTGGCACACACCTCTAATCCCAGCCCTGGGGAGGATGAGACAGGAGGAGGATCACTCAGTCCAAGCTACATAGCGAGACCCTGTATCAAGTAAATAAATAAAATACTTTTAAAAAATGTAAAAGTAGTAATAATGAGGAAACTAGCCCCATGTATAATTATTACATACCAAGAAATAAATGCCTTAGAGCTGCCATATACAAAATTATATATATGTACATATACACACATGTATATATACACACATATACACACATGTATGTTTTCAGACAGGATGTCACTTTATAGTAAAGGCTGGCCTCAAACTCATAAGGCAATCTTCCTGCCTCAGTTTCCCACTATACCCAGCTAAATATTTTTCTTTTTATTTTTGTATTTTAGGACAGGGTCTACAGGGTCTCACTAAGTAGATTGGATTTGTAGTGCTCTGCCAGTGTTTAGCCTCCCACAAGCTGGGATTACAGGCACAGGTGCACACTACACACCCAGTCTCAATTACCAGCACACCCAGGGGGCAAGGCTGGCACAGCAGGCTGGGATTGAACTCTGGGCCCCTGTGTCTACCTAAACAGGCGCTTTAATCCACTAAACTATTTGGCCAGCCTTAATATATTTTTCTTACTTGTGCCAAATCCTAAAAGATCATGGGTTAAGTGCAATGTGAAGGTTAACCTCAGTGTTTTAGCACTTGGTCTTGGTTATAAAAGAATGTTAAAAAATATACATAAAATATAAATCTAAGCATTGGTTATCTGTCTGGTTGGGAAGTGTCATTATGACTTCCATCAGTGTCTTTCTTTTTCAATTAAAAATAGTGAGTTGAAATACTTGTTCTTTTTTTTTTTTTTTTTTGGTGGCACTGGAGATTGAACTCAGGACTCTGCATTAGCCAGGCAAGCCCTTATTATACTGAGTTATCTCCCCCCGAAATATTTGTTTTGACCATATGGCCTATCAGTTAAAAAAAAAAAAAAATTAAACCCAACCTTAAGGTTCATACAGAATTTTAAAAAACCTTTTTATTTATTTATTTATATTATGGCCAGCTCAGCCTGCCCTGAGGGTGGGGCTGCCACAACATGTGGTGCCAGGGATTGAACCGCAGTCCCTGTGGTTGCCTAAGTGTTAGGGTTTATGTCTAGTTGTCCCCCCCAAAGCCTCAGGCAGTCATGGGGCAGAGACTTCTATAGACTGAGACTTGACTCATGAGTCACTGGGATTATGTGATTTAGTACTGGTCTAGAGTTTGAGACTTGATCCATGATCCCTGGGATTATGTGTTTTAAGTACTTCTGGGATTATGCATGTAGCCTAAGGCAGATAGGCTAAGACAGAGAGCTGATGTAATTTAAAAAGAGACAGACTGAGGCTGTTGCTGTCTGCTCCCGTTTGGTCGGTTGCTTGTCACAATTGTTGCTGTTCCGCTGCCATGGACTAGATGTTCTCTGCCCTGTTCCACTCAGCCTTGGGCCAGCTTAATAAGGACTGAAACCTCCAGTAACTGTGAACTAATAAACCTTTCCTTCCTTCACTTTGAGTGTTGGGTATTTGTCCCAGCAATGCTAAAAAGTAACTAAGACACTAAGCTTGCCTAAGCAGGAGCTTTAGACCACTGATTTATCTCCCTGGTCCTCAAAAGAGAAAATTTTAGCATGTCACCCAAAAGTAGATATTTATAAGCTGGGAATGGTGGAACATGCCTGTAACCCCTCTATTTTGGATCCTTAAGCGGGAGGATCACAGCATGTTTGAGGTCAGCCCAACTACAAAGTGAGTTCAAGGGGCCAGGGAGATAGCTCCATGGCACAAGTGCCTGACTGGCAAGTATAAGGTTGTGAGTTTGAAGCCCAGTCCCACACACAAAAAAACCAGAAAGCAAGAAGCCAGGCATGGTGGCGTACGCCTGTATTCCCAGCACTTGGGAGGCTGAGGCAGGAGGATCAGTGCGAGTTCAAGACCAGCCTGGGCTACAAAAGTGAGCTCAAGGCCAGCCTGAACTGCATAATGAGACCCTGTCTCAAAGCAAAAACAAAAACAAAAACAAAGCAAAACAAAGCCCCAGAAAGCAAGCAAGAAAGAAAAGAAAAACAAAGTAAGTTCAAGACCAGCTTGAACTGCATAGTGAAACCCTGTCTCAAAAAGACAGGAAAAAAAAAAAAGACAAAAAAACCCACACCTAAATTATGTATAAAGTACTTGCATAAAAACTGTCATATACATAGATCTTTCACTCTATATGTTAAAGATTGCTCAAGCTTAGTGATTTTGATCAAATAGTTTTATTTATTTTGCTTATTTATTGTGATGCTGAAGATTGAACCACATGTTAGTTATGTAGTCTGGTGAATTACAACGCCAAGCCTAAAAGAAGTTGTATGTATGTATCTACGTATGAATTTTTATTTTTGGGTGCTGAGGGTTGAACTCAGGACTTTACCTTTAACAGGCCAGTGCTGTGTCACTGAGCTATATCCCTAACCCTAAGTCCAAAAGAAGTTTTAACATGTTCCTCTATTCTTATGGATCATGCTGCAGAATGACACTTTGGGGACTAATGCTTTCTGTCATCCCTAATGACCAGCTAAGACACAGAATAATTTGACATTTTGAGATTTATTTTTCGAATGAATTCAAAATTTAAACCTTAAAGCAATGCTTCTTTCATAAGTCATTTGATAATTTAATGTACAATCCTAGTGATTTAGATCACATAATAACATATCAAAGGGCTGGCCAAATAGCTCAGTGGATTAAAGCACCTGCAAGCTGGCACAGGGGTTGAGGGTTTGATCCCCAGGCCTGCCTTGCTGGCTCTGCCCCTGAAGCATGCTGAGATGGCAGAGACTGAACCTGGTGGCATGTGCCTGTAATCCCAACTCTTGGGAAGCTATAAACAGGCAGATCACCATGAGTCTGATCTAGTAGTAAGACCCTGAACACTCTGCAGGCCCTTCCCTAAAATATAAATATAAATAATAATAATAATAATAATAACATATCAAATGAGTAGATACGCTACACCTGTAACCCCAGCACTCAGGAGGATGAGGCAGGAGGATCACAGAGTTTGAGGCCAGCATGAACTGTATAGTGAAATCCTGTCTCAAAAACACTTAAATAAAAGGGTAGCTACTTAAATTTTTCAAATATTTACTACAATATATAATCTGTAGCCTGAAATGAAAATATCTATATCTATATATATCCTAATACTTTGACACAACAAACTATTAATCACAACAAATCATTAAAAAGCTTTGATGTTGTAATTAAGATAATTTCTATTGGGCCAGCGAGGTAGCTCAGTGGTCTAAAGCGCCAGTGCTGTGACCACTCCTTGATCCCTGGCACCACATGCTGTGCACCCCCACCCCAAGGAAGGCTGAGCCAGCCATAACACAAACAAATAAATGAAGTTTAAGAAACATAAAAAATAAATCTTAAAAAAAAAAAAAAAAAGATAATTTCTATTGCTTTTTCTTACCTACTGCATACAGATACTTTCTTGCTTTCTTCCGAGGTCGAACTTTAGATGTCTGCAGAAAACTACAAAATTTGTTCTCTTTTGGAGATTTGGGCACTTCACAGTACTCTTTCAAAAGTGTTTGCAATGCAATACGAAGATTAAAATCAGATACTCCTAAAGCAGTGTTTAAAAATATAATGTTTTAAATATTATTGAAAAAAAATAAAAAAATAAATATTATTGAAAAAATACATTTTATAGACACACTTAGTATCAATAAAAATTCATTGCTACTGGAGAATATACTTAATTATCATAAGTTATTTTAAAAAATGTGCTTCACAATATTAAATTTCAAAACACATTTATAAGGGTTTTATATAAAGACAATGTAAAACAAGATCATCATCATCTAACACCATTTTAAAAAAAAAATCAAAGCATACTTACAACCTAATAACAAAAGAATATCTAAGCTAGGCATAGTGGGGCATACCTGTAATCCCAGCACTTGGGAAGCTGAGGCAGGAGGATCATTGTGAGTTCCAGACCAGTGTAGGCTACAAAGTGAGCTCAAGGCCAGCTTGCATTACATAATGAAACCTTGTCTCACAAAGAAAAAAAAAAAAAAAAGGATATCTACTTGTAAAGACTAAAACTAGTTCCTTATCGTTCACACTATACAAAAATAAATTCAAAATGGATAGAAGACCTAGGTTTAAAATTTTGTGGACTGGCAATATAGCTCTGTGGTCTAAAGTGCCTGCTTAGGCCAGTTTGGGCAAGCACAGGGACCTCCCCAGCACCACACTCAGCACCAGTCCCGCCCCCAGGGTGGGCTATCTGTCACACAAAAACAATTTTAAAACTGAAACTGCTGAAAGAAAACAGAGGGGAAGCATGTGAAACTACAGGCACAGGCAGACTTCCTGAATAACAACACTCCAGCAGCACAGGAAATAATAGCAAGAGTAAACAGGACTACACCAATTAAAAAGTTTCTGCACAGTAAGCAAAACAATTAACAGGGGGTTGGGATATAGCTCAGGGGCATAAGCACCTGCCTGGCAAGTGCAAGGTCGGAGTTCAATCCCAAGCACCACAAAAAAAAAAAAAAAAAAAGACAGTGATTACTCCTTCTCCTCCTCCTTTTTTCTTTTTGTGGAACTGGGGATCGAACTTAGAATCTTGCACTTGCCAGGCAGGCACTTGTGCCTTTGAGCTATCCCCAGCTCCAAAACTACTTTTCTGATAGGGCATAAATATCCAGAGCCTAGCACAATGTTAGTAAACCTATAATACATGTGCCATAGAAGGTTGTTTGTATCACTGAAAGCTCTGAAAGTTTATCATCACTGGTCTAAACTATACGAAGAACTTAAAAAAACACCAAGACAATCATTAGTCCAATAAATAAATGGGCATATGAATTAGACAATTCTCAAAAGAGGAGTATACATGGCCAAGAAGTATATGAAAGAAATGCTCAACATCTCTAGTGACTAGGGAAAATGACACTAAGATTCCATCTCACCCCAGTCTGAATGATTATTATCAAGAAAACAAAAATCAAGCCAGGCATGGTGGTGTACCCCTGTAATCATGGTACATAGGAGGGTGAGGCAGGAGGATCTCTGAGTTTAGAGCACAGCATAGGCTACAGAGTGAGTTTAAGACCAGTCTAGACCACAAAGTGAGACCCTATCTCAAAAACAAAACAAAACAAAGCAAAAACATACTATCATTTGAGATACTGCAGATGGAACCCAGTCTTCACATTGAGCTATATCCTCAGGCCTTTTTATTTACTTTATGACACAATTTTGTTTAGTCATTAAATTATCTAGGCTAGGCTTAAATTTGTGACCCTATGGCCTCATCTTCCTGGAGTTCTGGGACTATGAGTTTGAGTCACTGTGATTGGTTTAACATAAAATTTTTATACTATGATTAAAATATTTTCAAAAAAAGTTTAAAATCAGGTCTGGTAAATGGGTGTAATGGCACATATGTAATACCATATATGGGGGGACTGAAATAAGATCACAAATTTGAGGACAAGCCTGGGAAAAGACCCTCTAATATTTCTCTTCAAATGTGAGGTTTTGCTTATTATTTAAGAATGCTAGGGCTGGGGAGATAGCTCAGTAGAATAAGCACTTGCCTGGCAAGCACAGGGCCCCGAGTTCAATCCCTGGTACCGCAAAAAACAGTAAAAAGAATGGTACCAGACATATGATCAGTAAGACAGCTTAGTGGACTGGGCACCTGCTTTGGCAAACCAGGGACAGGGGTTCAATCCCAGTCCCGCATAATGTTCCAGCCTCATCTCCGGGGCACTAAGCCAGCAACTGAGTCCAGGCATGGTGGTACATGCCTATAATTCCAGTGCAAGAGAGACTAAAAACAGGAGCATCACTACAAGTCCAGCTGCATAGTGAGATCCTGTACCAAATACATAAATGAAAAAAAAGAAAAAAAAACAAGAATGGTACCAGACATGCACAACTGTAATACCAGCACTCAGGAGGCTGAGGCAGGAGAATTATCGCAAGTTCAAGACCAGCCTGGGCTACAAAATGAGCTCAAGGCCAGCCTGAATTACATAGCAAGACCTTGTCTCCAAAAGACAAAAAACAATAGTTAACAGTGTAACTGCCAATTTTATGTATAATATTTAACTTATATATTAATTTTAAAGTAGATTTATATGTTATATTATATTATATTTATTATATTATGGCTGGCTCAGCATGCCCTGGGGGTGGGCTGGTGCAGCATGTGGTGCCAGGGAACCAAACCATGGTCCCTGAGGTTGCCTAAGCTTGCCTAAGCAGGCACTTTAGGCCACTGAGCCACTGAGCCAGCTTGTATAAATATATATTTGATTAAAGTGAATATAGTAGAATGTGGTGGTACATGCCTATAATTCTAACACTAGTGAGGCTGAGGCATGAATGCCATGATTTCTAGGCCAACCTATGATACATAATGGGTTCAAGGCTCACCAGAACTACATGGCAAGATCCCATCTCAAAAAAAAAAAAAAAAAAGAGGCCCGGCAGGATGGCTCAGTGGTCTAAAGCACCTGCTTAGGAAAGCTTAGACAGCTGCAGGGGCCGTGGTTCCATCCCCAGCACCACATGCTGCGCCAGCTGTGCCCTCGGGGCAGGCTGAGCCGGCCATGGAAATAAACAAACAAAAATTCTGAAACAAGAAAATTAAAAAATATATATTTTAGCCGGGCGTGGTGGCGCACGCCTGTAATCCCAGCACTTGGGAGGCTGAGGCAGGAGGATTGGTGTGAGTTCGAGACCAGCCTGGGCTACAAAAGTGAGCTCAAAGCCAGCCTCAACTGCATAGCGAGACCCTGTCTCAAAAAGACAAAAAAAAAAAAGTAAATACTATCTCCTCACAAAAGTTGTATCTTACATATAGTAATTATTCAATCAATATGTGCCAAAAGCTGGGTGTAGTGGCGCACGCCTATAATCCCAGCACTTGGGAGGCTGAGGCAGGAGGATCAGTGCAGAGTTTGAGACCAGCCTGGGCTACAAAGTGAGCTCAAGGCCAGCCTGAACTGCACAGGGAGACCCTGTCTCAAAAAGACAAAAAAAAAAGTGCCAAAAAATGAAAACAGTACATTTCAGAGAAAAAAAGCCACTTGATAATCTACTAATTTGATATAACAAAAAGCTAAAGTTACCTTCTATATACTTTAAAAGCCTCTGAGCAGGTAATAAGGGGAATCGAATTGGGTCAAGCACTTCTACCACATGTTTTCTTCTCTTTCCCAGATCTTTCAGAATCCACTGCATTGCAGCTAAGAAGACCTGGTATTCATCCTCAATGCTAAGCTCTTCACTGCGTAAAATTCTGATCAGCTGATCTTTTGTGAGTGCCAGGAACTCTTCCCCATTATGAACTTCCAAGAAATGGACATGAATGTAGTTTTCTGTGAATTCCAAAAGATCATGACAAGCAATCTGTTCTGAGAACTGAAAGATCCCAACGCAGTTCAGTGGGTCAATTTGTCTTTTCAGAAATTCACAACAAAGATTGACAACTTCAGTCAACTGTAGCATGTCTGCTGCAACAATCAATTCCTGAACATTATTCACACCTATATTCACTATACCTAGGGAAATAAGAGAGACAAAATACATACTCAAATTATTTTACTTCATTTCACTAGCAGTTTAATGTTTGTTGAGGGCTGGGGAGATAGCTCAGTAGAATAAGCACCTGCTTGGCAAGCACAGGGTTCTGAGTTCAATCCCTAGTTCTGAAAAAAAAAAAAAGTTTAAGCTGGGCATGGTGGCGCACACCTATAATCTCAGCACTTGGGAGGCTGAGGCAAAAGGATCCGTGCAAGTTTGAGACCAGTCTGGGCTACAAAAGTGAGCTCAAGGCCACCTGAATTGCATAGCAAGACCCTGTCTCAAAAACAAAAACAAAAACAAAAAAAATGAGCTCAAGGCCAGCCTGAATTGCATAGTGAGACTGTCTCAAAAAGACAAAAAAAAAAAAAAGACTTTAAGATAAATTCCAAGTTATTTGTTGAACAAATAACTCAGTGGGTTAAAGTGCCTGTAAGCAGACACAGGGGCTAGGGGTTTGATGTGCATGCCCATGGGTGTGCTGAGACAGCATATGAGAGTGGGCATGGTGGTGCACACCTGTAATCCCAGCTCTTGGGAGGCTGTAAACAGGTGGATCACCATGAGTCCGATCTAGTAGTGAGACCCTGAACACCCTGTAGACCTTTCCCTAATATATATATAATATATATATATATATATATAATATATATATATTATACATATATATGTATATGTTTGTTGAATAGAAAAAAGTATAAAGTAATAAAGTATATGTGGAAAGTGGACAAAACTTGATACCTAATATTTATAATGAACTAGACATAGCATTAAATGTTTTATATACCCAATTTACCCTCAGTACATCCCACATAATAGATATTATTTATTTATTATATCAAGGAAAGAGAATCAGAATGTCTGAGTAATTTTTCTCCATGTTATATGGCTATGCAAGTTGCAGGGTAGGGACAGACATTAAAGTTCACCACCGGGTGGCGCATGCCCGTAATTGCAGAACTTGGGAGGCTAAGGCAGGTGGATTGCTGAGTTTGAGGCCATTTCAGACTACAAAGTAAGTTCAAAGCCAGCCTGAACTGCACAGTGAGACCCTGTCTCAAAATAAAAAAAAGTCTATTACTAAGGAACTCGAGTAAGATAGGATTTCTATCTTCAATTATGATACACTACCATATACTGCTTAGTTTTTAACTATCAGGTATAACTAGGTCTAATAAAACATATGAAAAAATTTAAATATTTAAATTAAATATGGGCTGGTGAGATAGCTCAGCAGTCTAAAGCACCTGCTTAGGCAAGCATAAGCAACCTCAGGGACTGCAGTTGGATCCCCAGCACCACATGCTGTGCCAGCCCCACCCCCAGGGCAAGCTGAGCTGGCCATACCATAAATAAATAAATGAATAAAATTTTTAAATGATATTAAAAGAAAAAGAGAAACTAAATATGATACTTTCTTTTGAGAGAGTTTGATTTTTATATTTTACAATGAATTTGGGAGCACCTCAAGTAGCCAATTATATATAAGTGGGGGAGGACCCACTAATTCTACCAAATAAAGATAAACTGCCCCATCTTATACTTTCCTTTAACTTATCCCCTTTGTAACAATCACTCCAATAAACTACTTGTCCAAAGTTTTAGAACAACTTCTGATAGTTAAGTAAAATATATTCCTCCTGCTTTCAGCTTCCCCAGCCATAGGATTACAGGCGTATGTCTGCTACAACCGGACTCTGTGGCTCAGCTAGTAGTGCCAGCGTGTAGTGCCAGCAATTGAACCGCAGTCCCTGTGCTTACCTATGCAGATACTTTAGTCTGCCCAGCTATGTCTCCAGACCCTGTCCTCAGCTTTTACTTTTTTTTTTTTTTTTTAAATCTTTTGAGACTGGGTTTTGCCTCAAAAACTAAACTATCTAAATTGAATTTTAACTTGAAATTCTTCTACCTCAGTTGAGATTACAACAGTGTACCATCATGTCTTGGACAGATTACAGTTTTATATTTTTGGAAGCCCTAGCATGCATTCAGTGAGCCATTTTCTTCCTCTCATTTTACATTTTGGCCATACATTCATTAAAATGATTTTTAAAATTTTTATTTATTTACTTAGTTTTTTTGAGACATGGTCTGGCTATGCAGTTCATGCTGGTCTTGAGCTCACTTTTGTAGCCAAGGCTGGTCTTGAACTCACAGTGAATCTCCTGCCTCAGCCTCCCACGTGATGGGATTACAGGTGTGCACCACCATGTCCAGCTAAAATGATTCTTTAAAATGTATTTAGTACAGGGTCTATAGTGTCTCACTAAAGATTGGACTCCTAGTGATTCTCCTGTTTTCAGCCTCCCAAGAACTGGAATTATAGCTACCCAAGGGGCAGGGCTGGCTCAGAATGCCAGGGATTGAAACCAGGCCACTGCGCTCTGCCTAACCATGCACTTTAATTTACTGAGCTATCTGGCTGGCTCCCATTAAAATAACTTTTAGAAAATCTAGTATGTACTAGGCATTTGGAATCTAGAGAGAGCAAGTTTTGCCTTAATAGATTTTATAAATCTAGTATTATTAACACTCCTCAAAACATAGTATATAAAAGTTTTGACTAAAATAATACTGATAATAAACATTTTTATGGAAAAGAAGCAAAATATTCATATTTCCTTATCTATAAAACTATCAATATTCTAGGCCCTGGGCTGGGGATATAGCTCAGTGGCACAGTGCTTGCCTGGCAAGCTTGAGATCCTGAGTTCAATTCCCAGGACTAAAAAAAACAATTGTAGTCTCTTTCTTATACTCAAATATGTATGAGTTTGTTTATTTATGCAGGGTGTCACTATGTAGCTCTGACTCATAGTGATTCTCCTGTTTCCTGCCTCCCAAGTGCTGGGATTACATGCCCATACTGCCACATCTGGATTCACATATGACTTTTTAAAAAACGGTTATTTTCAGTACTGGGAACTGAACCAAAGGCGTTTATATTAACACATATGGGACCCTTCCCCCGCTTTTCTTTCATCCCAGGCTGGGCTCAAATTTGCAAACCTACCTCAGCCTCCCAGTGTACTTGTGATTGCAAGCATGTACCACTATGTCTAACTTTTTGAGTTATTTATATAATGATATCTTTCATTTAGTATATTATACACATTCTTCTGTGATGTGTGTATGTCTTTACATATACATAGAAACAGATATATTTAAATATTTGAAGGGCTGGCCCAATAGATCAGCAGATTAAAGCCCCTGTTTAGGCAGATGTAGCAGCTGAGGTTCAATCCCAAGGCCAGCCCTGCCCTCAGGGCATGCTGACAAGGTGACTGGGACTGGGCATGGTTGCTCATGCCTGTATAATCCCAGCACTTGGGAAGCTGAAAACAGGACAATCACTATGAATCCGATCTACAAAACAGGACCATAGAAATGACACTAAGGCAGTGGTGGGAAACCCGTGGCATGCCTACTGCAGTGGGAATGCAGAGCGCTCTTTGTCAGCATGTGAGACAAGTTACATCATATAGACAATTGCTTTTTTTCTAAACTAAAACCTCACTATTCAGATTTAATCACAGTATTGGAAATCTGTGATAAATAAGAAGGTTTTGGGATATGACTTGGGAACTTAAGTCTCTAAGAGTTTCACCATACCTGCATTAAGGTCTAATTTGAGCAACAGCATAGTAAGACCCTCTAGACCCTATACTAAATACTTTTTTTTTGTCTTTTTTGAGACAGGGTTTCATTGTGCAGCTCAGGCTGGCCTTGAGCTCACTTTTGTAGCCCAGGCTGGTCTTGAACTCACACTGATCCTCCTACCTCAGCCTCCCAAGTGCTAGGATTACAGGTGTGCGTCACCACACCTGGCTCGCCTATACTAAATACATTTTTAAAAAGAAATCAAAATAGTTGAGATTAGCCAAAAAAAAAAAAAAAAAAAGCCGGACGTGATGGTGCGTGCGTATAATCCTAGCACTTGGGAGGTTGAGGCAGGAGGATTGATGTGAATTTGAGACCAGCCTGAGCTACAAAAAACAAGTTCAAAGCAACCCTGAACTACATAGAGAGACCCTGTCTCAAAAAGCTGAAAAAAAATATTTGAGATTTAAGAAATATTTCAAAAAAGGGAATATATATATATATATATATACATATATATATGTATATATATATCTGTGTGTGTATACATATATATGCATCATAATTTAACTGCATAACATACTGAGGTACAATTACATTATATCCAGTCATATACTATTATAAATAATGTTATGATAAGACTGTTTCACAAATATGTGTCTATATCATTAGTCAATTGATTAGAATTTCAAGAAAAGAAATTTTGGATCAAAAAAAGCAACTTCTGGATGGGGAATATTGTGCCTATAATTCCACCTTCAAAAGCAGCTAACACTGAGACTGAAAGAAGATTACCTGGACTCAGGAGTTTGAGGCCATCTTGGGCAAAACGAAGTGAGACACCATCTTTGCAAAAAAGAGAGCAGAGAGAGAGAGAGAGAGAGAGAGAGAGAGAGAGAGAAGGTATCTTCAAAGTCTCACAGTAATATTACTAAATTACTTTCCTTACAAATTAAATCTATGTATTTATTTTTTGTACAAGGCCTCACTCAGCAGCTCAGACTCTTAGTGATCCTCTGTTTTCAGCCTCCCCAGTGCTAGGCTTATAGGCCTGCACCAATCACCAATAGGCCTGGACTCCATTGCCCTGGGATAGGAATCGAGTCCAGGTCCCTGCGCTTACCTAAGCAGGCACTTAGTCCAATGAGCTATCTTGCTGGCCCTAGATCAATTTCTGATCCTGCTACGCTGCAATAATACCCACATTACTCTTCCCTAAAAGCCACAGGCTCATATAACATACCTGTGTAAATGAAATCTAGAAGTAACTGGAAGATTCCAGCTTCAATTCCTAGAATCTGCACAACATCTTTTGAGGATTCTTTCATTCCTCCAGTAAACAAAGCAGCAAAGTATGGACTACTGGCAGCCAAAACCAGCCGATGAACATTAAAGGTTTCCTTTCCAACTTGTAGCTGCACATCACAAAAAAGCTGTCCATTTCTCATTTTATTTATCTGGGCCAAGATGAGTTGGGCATGTTTATCTGATGAAAATGTACTATCAACAGCCTTGGGACAGCCTTCCTCAGTCATGATGATCACAAATTAATTAAAAGTTCTATTGTCCATAATCTTCTCCTACCCTGAAAAACAAAATACAAACAGATCAAAGAACATATTTTTATGTGTAATATGATTTCTATTCCCACACATAAGAAACATGCTTACAATTCACTTAGGGCATAAAATATACATTTAAGAAATAAGGGCTCAATTATTGGTAGTATTTCTATATAGTTTCAGAGACTCAAGTAGGTGATAGGAGCTACAATATTCAGAGGATGCTTTACAGAAAAAAATAAAACCCAAATTAAACACTGACAGATCAATAATATTAAGATATGACAACTCTTGTAATTCCAGCTCTTGGGAGGCTATAAACAGGGGAATCACTACTAGTCCAATCTAGTAGTAAGACCCTGAACACACCGTAGACCCTTTCCTAAAATACAAAAAAAGAAAAATGGCTTGGGAATTCATAAGCCCTTCTGAGTAAAGAAAATAAGGAACATAGGCAGAAAGTAGATTTTGTAGCCTATAGTAAGGAACTAGGCATCATAAACTCTCAAAAATAAACTGTGGGGGCCAATGAGATGGCTCAGCAATCTAAAGTGCCTACTTAGGCAAGTTTAGGCAACTGCAGGGCCTTGGTTCGATTCCCAGCACCACATGCTGCACCAGCCCCACCCCCAGGACAGGCTGTGGGCTGGGTATCTTGGTACACACCTGTAATCCCAGCATTTGGAGGCTAAGGCCAAAGGATCACATTCATGGCCAGCCTAGGCTACAAAGTGAGTTCAGGGCCAACCTGAACTGCTGAACTGCATAGGGAAGCCTTATCTCAAAAAAAAAAAAAAAACCCAGCTCACACCTGTAATCCCATCTCTCAGGAACCTGAGGCAGGAGGATCAATGGAAGTTCAAAACCAGCCTGAGTTACAAAGTTCCTCAGCACCAAGGCCCTAGGTTCAATTCCTTTTTTTTTTCTCATTAAATTTTGTTTTAATGGGTCTCAAAATCCTAGGTTCGATTCCATACCACAAAAAAGTGAGAGAAACAGATTAAAAGGGCTCTCATTTGTATATTCTCCTCAGCATACAAACCCTTCTGGATCTCTGTTCTGTTCAAATATAATTTTCTTCACTAATCTTTCCCTGTTTCTCTTCTCTGGGTTTGGTGTCATTCTAAATTTACCTACATGGCAGCCTATATTCTGCTCTTTATCAGACACCCTGCCATCTTAATCCAAGTGTATATAGGCACTTACACAATTTCCTTGAAACACAGGCTCTCATGGGCAAGCACTGTCTTTCAAAGTGATAGCACCAGCCAGTAATATATATAAGCCTTTCAAATGTTGGTAAAATGAATGAGTACAATGAAAAATAATAATTGCCTAGGTTGGTTTTTAAATTTTTATTTATTTATTTTTTCATGTGGCTGGGTCAGCCTGCCTGGGGGGTATGGCTGGCACAGCAAGTGGTACAGGGATTGAATTGAGATCCCTGCAGTTGCCTAAGCTTTCCTAAGCAGGCGCTTTAGACCACTGAACCATCTCGCCCGCCCTAGGTCAGTTTTTTTAAACTGTTAGCTTTTTTACTTACTATGTCAATTGCAATTCTCACGATAACTGAGAGGCAAGAAGAGTCTTATCTAAGATAAGACAGAAGGAAACTGAAACTCAAAGTTTCTCCAGATACCAAGTTAGTATGACAGTCTCAGTATCTGAACCCAAGGCTTTATCCACCTTGGATAAATTACATAGGAATTATTAGGCCACTGTTATAGAGAAAGGACTTTTAGTTCAAGCATAGAAACTTGGAGCCTCAATAGGTTTAATAAAAACAAACATAATAGTTGTATTACAGAACTATTTGAAGGGTGTGGTGGTACTTGCCTATAATCCTAGCCCTCAGGAAGCTGAGTCAAGAGGATAGTTTCAAATTTGAGACCAGCCTGGGTCACAAAATGAGCTCAAAGCCAGCCTAAACTGCTGAGGAAGACCTTGTCTCAAAAAGATCAAAGAATAACTGTTTGGTTCTTCAAGGTATGAACTAGGAAGTATTGAAGTCCAATTAAACAGCCTAGGGGCTGGGGAGATAGCTCCGAGGCACAAGTGCCTCCTGGGCAAGTGCAAGGTCATGAGTTCGAACCCTGGTCCCACAAAACAAAAACAACAACAACAACAACAAAAAAACAGCCTAACAATTTCACAATGATAATCAAAGGATAAGCCAAAGTAAGCTTCTGAATAAAAAGTCAGGAGTTGCCGGGCGTGGTGGCTCACGCCTGTAATCCCAGCACTTGGGAGGCTGAGGCAGGAGGATTGGTGCGAGTTCGAGACCAGCCTGGGCTACAAAAGTGAGCTCAAGACCAGCCTCAACTGCATAGCGAGACCCTGTCTCAAAAAGACAAAAAAAAAAAAAAAAAAAAAAAAAAAAAAAAAAAAAAAAAAAAAAAAAAAAAAAAAAAAAAAAAAAAAAAAAAAAAAAAAAGTCAGGAGTTCTAGAATATGAGATAATAGAGATAATGCACAGGCGAAATCTAAGATGATTAAGGTTTTGAATTTAGGCATCAATAAGAATTACTATTAAGACTGACACTGGAAAAAATATAGTGTAGGCTAACATTTGAAAAAATTTTCAGGGATATAGTTCAGTAGTATAAGTGCGTGCCTGGCAATTGCAGGGTCCTGAGTTTGATCCATGGTACAAAAAAAAAAAAAAAAAGAAGCATTAATTCACTGCAAGTCAAAGTTATAAAGTCAATTACGATGACTACGTAGGATGAATATTTAGAATTTAACTTATTGAGAAATTTGAGACACTCTAAAGTCACTGATAAAAATTCACATCAGCATCTACATATTAGTATTTTATATTTAACTAGGATATAAATGTAGAGTGTATTTGTTATGACCTAGAAATTCGACCTGCTGATATCCTAACATGGTTTTCAGGCTTTTTAGATTTTTCCCTGTCAGAAGACAGGGGACCTCAGTCTCAGTATTGCTAGGTACTTCTTGTCCTCTACTTCAAGGCATCTGGCACAGCCACTGTGCTAAAATGCTGTCTCCCACTAGAATAAAGAGCTCACTAAATATCCGCTTCGGTGGCAGACAGCATAAATTCTGATCTGTTACCTTGCCCCTCAATAACTGCTGCTACCATCTCAGTCAGGGCAGTATCTCATTCCAATAGTTGGCTTTTCAAGATGGAAACAGCACAACTTTGGGCCATTGCTAGGGACATAAAGGATGAGCTCAAGAACCCCAAACTACAAAGGCCAATTAAACAGGAATGGGGGCGACGAGCAGAGTTACTAAAGAAAACTTATGTTTGGTGGCCTTGAATTCACTGTCAGAGCTTGTGGAAGGTGCGTCAGCAAAGGGTGCCAGAAGAGTCCCGGACCAACGTCAAAAAAAAAAAAAAAAAAAAAAAAAAACCCTTAAACTCTTTGTGCTTGGTTAGGGCTGGACATAAAATATTACCCGGAAACTGCTGCAATGCTAAAGACAGATACTCCCGTGCATCGGGAAGAGGCAAGGAGAGGACCTCATACAAATGGGAAGCGCGCAAGGGCTGAGGACACCGGCCTCCATATTTTCCAGGGGGACGCTACGAGCAGAGGTAGCCCCGGTCCCGACTAGGGGAACCTCAGGAGAGACCAAAACATTTCGGCTGTCAAGGGTGCGCTGCAAGGGGAAGGGCGAGGAGAAACCGGTTCCAGATTTCTCCGGCTCGCCTCTTCTGGGTCCCTAGAGCGTACCAGAGCAGAAGGGGAAACTATCAACCCTGCTTACACACACACCCAGAAGCAACCCCTTCTTACCCTCCGCTTCCCCTTCCCGCCAGCGCCCGCGCGGCCTGCGCGCGCGCAGTCCTGACCTGCGGCGCCGAGGGGGCGGGGCAACGGCGAAGTGACGCGACGATGCGCGCCCAGCGCGGGAAGCCAAACTCCGCGGGCTGAGGGAGGATGTACGCTGCCCCGGCCTTTCTCCGCGCGTGCGCAGCGCTCTGAACCGGACTCGGCTGTCCTGCGGTGCTGCGTGCGGAGGGCGCTGTTAACTGCTGGGGCTGGTGGGACACCCTTGTTGAAACAGATAGGGACGTCGCCAGGATGCTCCATTAAAACCACTCTCAGCGACCTCATTCAGCTAAATAGCCAGAAAGGTCATCGCCCTTCCCCTCTTCACGGCAGTTAGGGGTTCTTGGCCCCTTAATTTATAGGCAGTAAGACAGGGGTAGCTTTCGCCTTCAGTGTAGAAGATGCAGTGCAACTTCGAACGATAGCCTCTCCGTTAAAGGCTAGCTCTCCAAAGGAAGCATGGAATGACTACATAATTCCCCTAGGGATAAACAATGATTGTTTTATTTATTTATTTATTTTTCCTTGTTTCAGAACTTTTGTTTGTTTGTTTATTTTTATGGCCCGCTCAGCCTGCCCTGAGGGCAGGTCTGGCGCAGCCTGTGGTGCCGGGGATGGAACGGAGGTCCCTGCAGCCGCCTAAGCTTTCCTAAGCAGGAGCTTTACACCACTGAGCCATCCTGCTGGGCCCCAATGATTGTTATTTTAAAAAGACATCAATCACCTGTGTGGGTCCCTGACCTACCCCTTCCGGGAAGGTCGGTGTTCTTTCCTTGCACACTTGCTATGTGACTGGATCAATATTACCTAAGAAACTACTTGCAGTCTTACTAGTTGGTTATACTTTTGTCCCTCGTGATTTTACTCCATAAAGGTCCCTCTGAGAAGTAGGGTCCTGGGCAACCCACTTCCTAGTGTGATGAGTTTGATTTCGGACTCACTAAGGTAATTTTGTGAATTAATAACAGGGCATTCAAGGCTACTCAGTAGTTTAAAAATGACAACCTTAAGCCCACATGTCCGGGAAATTCCCCGAGATGAGTTTTTTTTTTTTTTTTTTTTTATAACTGCTCTTGGTAATAGGACACAGTATTTGTGTGGATCAAAGGCTGATAACCTCAGAATGTGTTCAATTGTACTAACCTAAGTCAAAGTGATTCATGTTGCTGTATATGTACGTAAGGAAATCAGCACCTATAGGTGATAATTAAGTTTAGGCCTGACTGCCTGTTGATCTCCATAGGAATGTATGATTTTGCAAAGTTCATCTGGATACTGTGCTCAATCTGTTGTCTAGTTAATTTGTAAGTTGTGCCTGTAAGTGATGGTAAGTTACAAATGATTAACTTCAAAAAGTCAGTATATGCTAAGTGGAAAGTAGTTTCTGTATGAAAACCCTGTTCTCAGTCACTCAGTGCGCTTCTCTGTCTTCTCTCCTGTGTGAGTTGAAGTCAGGAAGGCCCGGAGCTCGGTATTAAAGGCTCAATTTAAATTTCAATTTGGACTCTGGTCTGGATTTTGCTTGAGAACCCATAACACTAGGATCTATTCTGTTTCTGTTAGAAGCTATCTTTCCCTGAATAAATATATCCTGCTCCTTAAAAAACAAATCTGAACAAGCAAAGCAAAACCCCTCTCAGATCATTTCCATATATCTGCTTGAAGAAGCTGTACATTGAAAATATCCCTATTTTTGTTTGTTTGTTTTGTTTTTTGAAATAGGGTCTCACTATGCAGTTCAGGCTGACGTTGAACTCACTTTTATCTATCTATCTATCTATCTATCTATCTATCTATTTTTGGGGGACCAGAGTTCGAACTCATGACCTTGCACTTGCCAGGCAGGCACTTGTGCCACACAGCTATCTCCCCAACCCCCAAAGCTGGGATTACAGGTGGGTACCACCATGCCCAGTTTCCATTGCCATCTCAGTGTGCCCTGGAGATTGAGGCTGGCATGGAAAGCCCAGGGGATCAAGCCCTGGTCCTTGTGCTCACTTGCAGGCACTTTAACCCACTGAGCTATTTGGCTGGCCCTTTGAGCTGACTTTTGTGGCCCAGGCTGATCTTGAACTTGCTCCAATCCCCCTGCCTCAGCCTCCCAAGTGCTGGGATTATAGTTATGAGCTACCATGCCCAGCAAAAATATCCCTACTTTGAGGAAAGAGAGAATTAAGAGTACATAGTGGGTTTTGTTGTTGAACCTCATAACGTGCCATAGTAATCGCTTTCAAACTTTTTTTGACTCAGCCCATAGTGAACAAAAATAAACCCAGTACCATATCTGTGTTTACTCTTACCACCTACAGTGCACTCACTATGTGTCTACTTTTTTTTTTTTTTTCTGTTTCATTATCAAAAGCTACAAAAGAGACCTATTGAGAGCAGGGGAGATAACTCCATGGCACAAATGCCTGCCTGGCAAGTGCAAGGTCATGAGTTCGAACCCCGGTCCCGCTAAAAAAACAAACAAACAAGCAAACAAACAAAACAAAACCAAAAGGGGACCTATGGAAGGAAACATTGCTAAGACTTAAAAAAAAAAAAAAAGCACGAGATTATTGAGTGCCAATTCAGGGTATGAGTGGACACTGTCTGGAAGACACTGGAAAAATTTAAATTCACAAGTATCTTATTTTCTATTGAACAAGAGGTATAAAAAATGGATAGTATAGCCAGGGAGCTAGTTCAGAAGCATAAGCACCTGTTAGCAAGCTCAAGGTCCTGAATTCAATTCTTGGTACCTAAAAGAAAGAAAGGAAGAAAGAGAAAGAAAGAAAAGAAAAGAAAGAAAGAAAGAAGAGAAAAGAAAATGTACAGTATTTAAGTATTCTTTGATCAAAAATATGATGAAAGTTTAAAATTTTAAAAAGTTATTATAGTGAGGGCTGGCCAGATAGCTCAGTGGAGTGTCTGCTTTGGCAGACAGAGAGACTGGGGTTAGATCCCCAGCATGCCATGCTGGCCCTGCCCCTGGGGTGCACTAAGCAGGTGATTGAGACTGGAGGTGATGGAGCATACCTGTAATCCCCGCATTTGGGAGGCTGAAAACAGGAGGATCACTATGAGTCCAAGTTGTATAGTTTAACCCTATGCCAAATAAATAAATGATTTTTTTTTTTTTTGTCTTTTTGAGACAGGGTCTCGATATGCAGTTCAGACTGGCCTTGAGCTCACTTTTGTAGCCCAGACTGGTCTCAAACTCACACCAATCCTCCTGCCTCAGCCTCCCAAGTGCTGGGATTACAGGCATGCGCCACCACACCCAGCTCCAATAAATGATTTTTTTAAGACACCGTATCCCTATAGAGGTTTTCAGCAGAGTCCGGTTCCCTCCACTTTTCCTCAGTGAATTCCACAACCACATCTCTGAATGTTGTAGGCTCCTGGGACTTGCCTATTCATGAGTCAGCTTCTGTGCTCTCCTCCTTGGTGCTCTTCTTTTGATGGGCAAAGACTCTGAATAGTATGTTTCAGAACATAGCAGCTATCCAGGTCCATATTCAGCCCAGTGCCAGAGTTGAAATGAGCCATGGAAGTCGCCATTCCTGTATGTACAAGAAGATGGCATTGACAGTTGCAACAGAAGTAAGCCACAGTAATGAGTATTAATTAGGACATATATACTTTTAAAAATCTCATTCATTATTGAAGGATTATAAAATGGTGCAGTTATTGTGGGAATAGCTTGGTAGTTATTCAAATGGCTAGGGCTAGGGATATAACTTGGGGCCAGTGAGATGGTTCAGCGGTCTAAAGCTCCTACTTAGGGATATAACTTTGTGGTGTGGTGCATGCCTGGCAAGCCTGAGATCCTGAGTTTGATTCCCAATGGGAGAGGGAAGATTAAACATAGTTACCATATGATCTAATAATGGCACTCCCAGCATACACCCAGAAGAAATAAAAACATAAATCACATAAAAACTTCTATATGAACTGGGCATGCTGGCTCATGCCTGTAATCTCAGCATTTGGGAGGCTGAGACAAGAGGATTGCGGTGAGTTTGAGTCCAGCCTGCGCTACAAAGTGAGGTCAAGGCCAGCCTAAAGTGCATAGTGAGACTTTGCATGTAAAAGACAAAAAAAAAAAAAAAAAGGAGAAGGAAGAAAAGGAGAAGGAAGGACACAAGAAGACTGTCAAATGGGTACAAGGTTTTGCAGGATAATGAAAATATTCTAAAATAGGCAATGATGATAGTTATACAGTTATGTACATATACTAAAATCATGGAATTGTATATTGTAAAAAGGCAAATGTTGCATGAATTATATCTCAATAAAGCCTTATTATTATTATTTATTTTTATTGTATTGGGGATTGAACTCAGGACATTGCCAGACAGGCTCTTATGCCGCTGAACTATCTGCCTGTCTCAATAAAACCTTTTTTTTTCTTTTTTCTTTGTCTTTTTGAGACAAGGTCTCGCTATGCAGTCCAGACTGGCCTTGAGCTCACTTTTCAGGCTGGTCTCAACTCACACTGATTCTCCTGCTTCAGCCTCCCAAGTGCTGGGATTACAGGAGTGCGACACCACTCCCGGCTCCAATAAAGCCTTTTTAAAACATTAAATTGTGTTATTCCTATGTTTAGAGATATCCAGTGAATTTCCATTTCACTTAAAACAAAAGTCAAGGGAGCTGGGGAGATAGCTCCGTGGCACAAATGCCTGCCTGGCAAGTTCAAGGTTGTAAGTTCGAACCCTGATTATACAAAAAAACCCCATCAAATTTATAGTTCCAGTGATCAACCTTGCCAACCAGATACTTACACCATTGAGCTATATCCCTGGCTCCAAAGGTGTAATTTTTTATTATTATTATGGCTGGCTTATCCTGCCACGGGGGAGGGGCTGGTGCAGCATGTGGTGCCAGGGATCAAACTGTGATCCCTGTAGTTGCCTAAGCTTTCCTAAACAGGTGCTTTAGACCACTGAGCCATCTCACCTGCCCTCAAAAATTGAAATTTTTAAGTAACCAAAAAAGTATAAAGTCTGCCTTATCATCATTACCCTGTTTGACCCTATAGCTCTCCCTTGCACATTTATTCTTTGTTTTTCAGATCATTTTCTACATTAGTTCATGTTTATAGTACATTATGTTTGCATTCCTCATATGGAGTTGAAATGCATACATTAACTCTCTTTTTTGGCACCGCCCATCTTCTCCTCCCTTTCTTTCATCTCTTGTTTCTCTCTCTCTCTCTCTTTCTCTCTCTCTCTATCTAGTACTGAATTTAGGGCAGAGTCTACAGGAGTTACAGGGCATCACTACATAGATCAGACTCGTAGTGATCCTCCTGTTTTCATCCTCCTAAGTACTGGGATTACAGGCGTGCATCACCATGCCCAGTCTCAATCGCCATCCCAGAGCGCCCTGGGGGTGGGGCCAGATCGAACAGGCCACTGCGTTCCACCGAGGGAGTCGCCTTAGCCCACTGAATTAGCTGTCTTATCCCCTCCTTCATCTCTGAGAAAGATCGATCTCCATATTTCCTGTTATTTTTTATTTTGCTCTCTATACTTTGGGTTTCTCATACAAGAGAAACCATGTGATATTTAAGCTGTGTTATGGTCTCAAGGTATATCTATTTTCAATCTGCTTTATTTATTTTTGTTGTTGTTGTGGGACTGGGCTTCGAACTCACGACCTTGCATTTGCCAGGCAGGCATTTGTGCCACGGAGCTATCTCCCTGGCCCCTCAATCTGCTTTAGCCTCTAGCTTTTTTGGTGTTTTTTTCAATGCTGTGGGCATACTCCTTTCCTGGGGTTTACATTGTGCAGGTCATTCTTCTTCAGTGTGTCTTATCTCATTCTTTTTCTTTCTTTTTTTTTTTTTTTAATTTTTTATTTTCTTGTTTCAGAACCTTTGTTTGTTTAGTCACTAATTTTTATGGCCGGCTCAGCCCACCCCAAGGGCAGGGCTGGTGCAGCATGTGGTGCCTGGGATTGAACCGCGGTCCCTGAAGCTGCCCAAGCTTTCCCAAGCAGGCGCTTTAGGTCACTGAGCCATCCCGCCAGGCCCCTATCTCATTCTTTTAGGTATTCAAATTGCACTTTTTTGGTGAGGCCATCTGTTGTGGCTTGTATCTAGACATTCTCCCACTGAAGCCTCATGTGCACATAGGTGGGGCTTTTCAAAGCTGGTTTGATCTAGGGTGTGGAGTACTGGGATTAAGACTGTGTGGTATTAAATTAGTCCACTGATTGGAATTAGTATAGTTCTGGGTGTTGCAGAATGATTTTACCAAAGACAGAGTCTTCTCTTGGAAGGTCAGAAGTGGTGTGCACCTTTAATGCCAGCACTCAGAAGGCTAAGGTAGAAAGAGTGCTATGAGTTCGAGACCAGCCTGGGCTACATAGTGAATTAGAGACCAGACTGAACTGCCCAGTGAAACTGTCTTCAAAAGACAAACAAAAAGGGAGTGGGGGAAGATAGCTACATGGTGCAAGTGCCTGCCTGTCAAGCAAAAGGTTGTGAGTTAGAACCCTGGCCCCACAACAAAAAGTCTTATCCTGGATATGGGTGACTTGGATATAAAGAGACAGAAATATTGCTGCTTTCTACCTGCTTTGCCATAAACTGTTTCTTCTCACAGATGCCTCTCTGCATGCCATCTTGCCTGCAAGCCAGCCAACTATAAACTGAGTGGCTTTGCAGTGTGACACTTTCACCTGGGCATGAGGCTTCATTCTGCCAAGCTTTCAAGTCTCCTGGTGACACCACCTTGAGTCCCCCTGGTGATGCAGTCTACACTTCCTGTTTGTTTGGGGTGTAGTTCCCTGGGTGACCAGGATGCTTTTCCTGTCCAGCTTCTTGCAGTCTCCCTGGTTACTTGCGGTTGCCATTGTCAAGAGAACCACCAGCCAGGCCGTAGGGATTACAGGTGTAGGTTTACACTGCCTCTACCCAGCACACCCATGTACCAGTCCTCCTATGCCTCTGCCTGGCATGCCTGACCTTGGCAGCATGCCTTCCTGCCTGCTCAAGTGACCATGAGCTCTGGAGGCCCTGCATTGAGTTCCCCAACTACTGAGCCTGGAATGTGCCTGGCAAGGCTTTGCTCTGTGCAACACTCCAGCCCTTCCTGCCCCCCCCAGTACCTGACACTGAGCAGATACAGGGCTGCCTGGCAGGTGCCTGTGGAAATGAAAGGACTGACTAGGAAGGACCGAAACAGAAGGCCTCCACTGTCTCCTGACTTGCAGGGGCAGTGTAGTCAAAAGTTTGTAAAGTGCCTACCTCGTGCTGGCTCTGGGCTGCCGACCTGAGCTGTGGGCAGACCTGCAGGTCATAGGAGGAACCACATAGGCTCCTGTCCCTTATTTTGGTACCAGGGCCTGTCTAGGACAACTGCACTCCACTTCTCTGTCTTGTATGTCCATAGCCTGACTCTTAGGTGCAACCCCAGGCTCTCAGAGGGTAAGGCCAGCTACGTCTTCTCCAGAGCAATGCACCTGAGGAACTCTCAATAGAGCTTTCTTCCAAAGTACAGTTCTTTTTTTTTAATGGTCAGCTCAGCTCACCCTGGGGGTGGGGCTGGTACAGCATGTGGTGCCAGGGGTGGAACCACGGTCCCTGTGGTTGCCTCAGCTTCCCTAAGCAGGTGCTTTAGACCACTAAGCCATTTGCCAGGCCCCTAAGTATAGTTCTATCTATGGGTGCAGGGATGCCTCCTCACACTGATAACCCCACAGGGTTGGAACAGAGCCTGGCACATAGCAGGCAGTTAATAAATATGGAGAGGGCTGGCATGTAGGTAAATGATGGACACTTCTCTGGTAGGTACAGGGTACTGGGTTCCATATCTCTCTCCCTCTCCCTCTCCCTCTCC